>PVJX010029207.1:0-23216 GCA_004027295.1 Dolichotis patagonum
AAAAAAAAAATGTAGATGATCTCCCTGTTCAGATTTCTAATTTGAAAATTTAAAAGAGGCCTTTGAAAATGGTGATGATAATGAAATGTGTTGCCTAATGCACCAATTGATGAATAAAATATATATCCCTTTATTATTTTTCTAAAAGACCAGTTGGAAAAAATGACTAAAGCCCAGGTGGAAAGAGGTAATAATATTCATATTGCTCTAACAATTCAGCTTTAAGGATTCAGGATTTTTTAATTGTTGTTTTTATTAGTACATGTTTGTAGTACATGATTACATTCATCATGGGGAGTTGGTACATGTACATAACACATCTTAACCCTTCTTACGTCCCTTTCCCTTCCCCTCCCTTTCTCTTCTCCCTTCTCCATCTCTTGGTCCTCTTCCCAAGGATCCAGGCTTACATGCTATCAGTGAAGCTATTTTGGCAAAATTTTTTCTAGCTGGTTTCCTGAATTTTAATGGAAAGAAGAAACCTTTCTAAGCCAGGCACAAAGTCAAGAAATCATAAATTTTTAAATGACAAATTTGATCAGATAAAAATACAAATTCGGATCCGGCCATGGCCATGGCGGAACCCAGGAGCCTGCACAAAGAAGCAATTCACCTGCCCTCTTGGTAAGCGCCTTCCTCTGGCGTGAGCCAGGAAGAGAACCAGTAGTGTCTCTTGAACCTACCGGTGCTCAGGTTTGGAATCAAACATCCCCCCCTACCCCCATTAGCAACTGGGGACAGAGGTCTGAGCATCTCTTGGCAGGATGACTATATGCAACATACCAAATATGGGAGGTCTCCTCTATCTTCTCTTCGAAAGCAAGCGTTGTTTTCAGTTTTGTTTCATTATGATTAATTGCTTTACTCGATTCAATATTCTCTTTTGATTGATTTTATAATGTTCTGTCTTTGATTTGACTTTGCTATACTTAATTGACTAGACAACTATTGTGAAGACAATGAGATATACTGTGGTACCTATGACTGTTATCCCGGTAACCTGCTGTGAAGTTCTGTACCAAATTCACTGCACTGTCTCAGTTGGCTTTGTTCTGTCTTGTTCTGTTGTATTTCTATATCTTCAAAATAAAAAATAAAAAAATACAAATTCACTGTACAACAAAACACACTAAAAGCAAAGTTATAAGACAAGTGATCAGTTGGAAACTTTATAACATATATAACAGAGGGATAATAGATACAGTCCATAAAAAAGCATATAAATCAACATGGAAAAGACAAATTATCTACACGCACACACACTCACACATGCACAGATTCTTAAAATGGACAAGGGAAATGAGTATTCAATTCATAGGAAAAGAAATGCAAATGGCTAATAAACATATGATGAGTCATTCCATCCTTCTAGTACTAAGAAAAAAGTAAATTAAATTAAAATAACAAGATATTTTCTGCCAATTCCATTGTAAAAACTGTAAATATGGACAATAGCAATGATGATAAGGGTATGTAGTAAAATATTTTGAGTAAATCACTACTAAGTTGGCTTGTCTTAGTTTGCTAGGAGTCTTTATTATGAAGTAAAATACGTCTTATTAAGTTTTGGGTAGTTAAGATAAATTATTCATCTCCATTTTTCTGTAAATATGGTATATTAGATTGATTATTAATGATAAAACATCATTAACATTCCTGGAATAAATTTCATTTTGGCTGTGATACCTTTTCCATTTGTATATTACTAATTACTTTTGCTAATATATTTAGCATATATATATTCATGCTGCATATTTTCCTTTCTTATAATGTCCTGAAATAATTAAGGTATCAAAGTTATTCTAGCCACAAAGAGAGACTGAGAAAGAAAGTTTCTTTTGCAGTTTTCTGGGAAAGTATATATAAAACTGGAGTTACTGCTTCCTCTGATATTTGTTAGACTTCACCAAAGAAATCATGTAGGTCAGGAGTTTGCTTTCTAGGAAGTTTTAAAAATAAAATACTTAACTTCCTTAGTTAAAAAAAAAAAAGAGTACCTAGCCAAGTACTCTCTAACAAGTCACATGAGTGTAGTTTAGATGTGTTTTGAGAACAATTGGTAGTATCTACCAACTTTTCAATTTTACTTCTTTTGAGAAATCAATTCTGCCTCTAGGAATACATCCTCCAGAAATTCCCCTCTGTGTGCTCAAAATATATTCAGAAGGGTGTTATTATCTTAAAAGGAGGAGGACAAGAAGGAGGAGGGTGAGGAGAATGAGGAGGAAAAGGAACCTAAATGTCTTTCAGTAGAGAGCAAACTGAAGAAATTCACAATATAGCTTTATTACAGAATATTATTGTAGATAGTAAAAGAATGAGGTTGATATATATGTACTGCAAAGGCCACAAAGATATAAGTAAAATAAAAGTCACACAAAAATATTCACCAGCCTCATTTATATGTAGGTATATGTATAAAAGTGTCAAGAAAGACATATATCAAACTCTTAGGCATTGTCATAGTCATGATCATATACAAAGAAGAGGGAAAGGAGAGACATTTATAGTTTATCTTGAATGCTACATTGTTGATTTTTTTTCAACTTACAAGTATTTGTGCCTTACATATGTGTTTTTATAAAATAGGAGCATGTCCAAAGTGAATTAATCCTTAGAAAATATTTGCCGCTATGTTGGTTTTTCAGAACAACAACAAAATTTCAGCACTTCACTCGAATGTTAACTGATGAGCATAAAGACCAGAGACCCCAGATGCTCTGAAAGGTCAGCACTGTAAAACTGAATCTCATAATTAAAAGAGACAACGTGAACAGCCCCAAGCAAACATGGGCTTTGGAGTTGAGCAATGCTGGTTCCAGTCCCGGCCATGCCCTTTTCTTTCTGTGACTGGGAGCTCATTACTTAAACCTCACTGGGTCTCAGTCAAATGGAAATGAAAATGCCTACCACTCAGTCTTGATGCACACACAATGTATCTACAACATTTCCTTGCCTCCTTCCGATGTGTTTTATTATATGTGTAGCATGAAAAACTTCAGGGAGCACTTCACAAAGACTCTTTTTCCTGGGTAGACTTCCCAAAAAACTGTTTCTAACCCTATCTTGATGGTTAAGTGTCCAGAAATGCAGTAGGTTGTGGGACCCAAAAATTCTAGGCAACAAGGCCAAATGAGCAATTCTAGTAGCTGGAACTATCTGGACAAAGCAGAGGGTCTAAACATTTAATACACACTAGTACCACCTGAACAGCTTACTGGTCTCCATCCTGAGTTTCTGATCCAGTTGAGATAGGCCTTCAGAGTTTATGTTCCCTGACAAACTTTGTCAGGCAATGCTGTTGCTGCTGCTGGTGTGTGACCCACACTTTAAGATCCACTGATCTAAAGCATCAACAACGGCTCCAGCCTCAGGGAATTTTAGGCTGCAGTAGCCTCTTTCCCTGCCTGTCTGGGGTGCTTCTGCTGTGCTCTCTTCCCTCCCCAACCACCAAGAATGCCAGGACATTCTTGGCCTGACCCTGGTCATTGGCCAGTTCTGCCACTTGCGCTAACTCTATCAAAGGTCATGAGGAAGATGAGAGAACCAAGGCTTTGAGTTGGGGAAGAAAAAGAATTGGAGGGTAAAGATGAGAGCCAGACCCAGCTCTGACCTGGCTCCTGCCTGCTGTTTCGTACTCAGCACAAGGACAGGAAGTGTGTCCCCCTTCTGCCTAAGCAGATTGGGAAAGATAACTTTGTTAGCAAGAGAAGGCCAGGCTAAGGGGCCGTGCTCTATAGAATTGGCACAATCTGCTCTCATGCATGAGCTGCTCTGCTCAATAGTAAGCCCTGCCCTGCCCTGACAACTCATCTGGGCTGAAAATCCTCTCTGGAGTGAAAGGGCCCCCAACTCCCCGCTCCAGCCCACCCTTTGCCCCTCAGGGCACGGGAGCCCTTGAACTGCAGCCAAATGTCATGATGAAGAAGAATCCTTGGCTTACAACCAAATCAGCCAGGGAGGAGGAACACAATGAGCCATGGCTCACCTCCTGGTCTTCAAGTGGCACAAACAAGAAAAACCAAGCATTGATCCCTATGCTGGTGAAGCAAGGAACCCTTGACCTCCCTGTGGTATCCAGAGCTTCCTCCTAATAATGGTAATCGCTGCTACCATTTATCAAGTGTTCACTCAACTAGTGATAAACTGTTTTACACAGTTTTATTTAGTCACTGCAACTGTTCGAGGCTGACGCTGTTACCCTTTTCCACAAGGTCAAGAAAAATGAGGCTGAGGCAAGGAAACTTCCTTGTTCAAGGTCAGGCAGTTCATTAGCAGTGGGACTGAAACCATCTAACTACTGATCCTGGCATTAACCACTTCTCTATTCAAATTCCTGAGACAAAACCCTGGGATCCAAGGTTCAGTGTGATGGGTGGTCCAGAATCTCCACCCTCTCCCACCACCCCCAGAAGAAGAAAAGGTCTTTCTGCACACTCCATGTGCTCAGCATCATCATGGGGACTGTGACTTCCTTGTGTTCCCGGCTGTTTAACAGAAGTCTGTGGTAGAAAGGAAGGGCAAAGCTGCATATTGGGTGCTGGGATGCTGGGTAGTGATGGGTTTTTAAAGATATGTAGGTGAACAAACCATGCACGGATAAATCAAGAAATAAAAGTTACATTTCCCAACGTAAATTTTCCTTGCTCATTTAGTTTCAGCCTCTAAAAGGTTGCTCCAATCCTTCATCCTCATGGCTCCCTCTCTCACTTTCTTTTAAATCTGTTCAAATATCACCTGTCAGCAGCGTCTATCTGAATACCACCTCCCCTCCACCAGCCCTCCTACTCCCCTCACACTAACATACACTGTCATTTCTGATAACACTTCTAATACACTACATAACTCATTTATTTGTTGAATGCTCATTGTCTGTCTCTCTAGAACATGAGCTCTGATATGGCAGAGTTTTGTTTTATTCCCTCATGTGCCCCAAACACCTTCACAAATAGTTGCACGAATCACCAAACACTGCCTATTAAGTGACAGCAGGGCCTGAAATCCTGGGAAAGTGACCCAAAACCCCAAAGCTCCAGGGCCTGTGTTTCTTATAGACTTATCCCTCCTTGCTCAGGCCAACAGCTAAAAGAGAGACATTATGTATCTCCTAATTCCAGTCACCACTGGACATAGTTCCTTAAGCCCCTTAAATCTTTCTGCTCAGTCAGGGCCACCTGGTTTTGTCTACAGAATTTTGTCAGCTAAATGAGTCTATGGACCATACATACAGGCACCAGAGCTGCAGAAAGCACATGGGACGTGCAGCTATATCCTAACTTTAGACCTAATTGCCACTCTCAGCCTATTTCTTCATCAATCAAATGAGGGAATTGAGGCTAATTATCACCTCTAGTCTTTCCCAGCTATGACATTTTCTCATGGAAAGGGAGAGAGTATGACCTGGCCAAATCAGAAGCAAACCAACCTGTGACTCTGGGGCACAACACAAGTTATATTCAAGGGAGATCTTAGCAAATATAATTAACAAGCCAAAATGGGTTTGCAGCATACTGCTTGCACAAAACAGGAAAGGCAGTTACTATTATCTCTATTTTACAGATAGGGAAACTGAGCCTCGGGGAAGCTAAGTAAGTTTCCTACTAATGGGAAGCAGAAGAGCCACACCAGTGTCAGGTTTTCCAACTTCAAATCCACAGTACTTCCACACATAATTGCCTCACTTCCAAAATGAATCCCAATAGAAGGATGCCACCATTAGATTATCCAAAATATCAAGAATCTAGTAATCTACTCAGACTTTTGCAGAATATACAGTTAAATTTGAAATGTATTATGTCTCATATTCTAGAGATTTATTTACTTGCATCAAATAATGCAATACAACCACCATGAGAAGCGATCTCTCCAAAAGACCTGCTAAACTGATTCTGAGTAGGAATGGACAACTTGGCTCTCAGTGACAGCTAAAATGATAGCCTCTCTCTCCATCTCTCTCAAAACTTTTCCCAAGAAGTACATAATTAAGTGTTACTATTTTCAAGGACTTTATGGGTGCAAACAACCAACCACAAAAATAATTCAATCAATTGGGTCCTATTAAAGCGTCTTCAATGTCAGCAGAATAAATAAGTCAAGAAAATAATGTTAGAAAGTTAGATTTAGCCAGGGGCAGGAAGAGAACTGAAGAGAAGCTAACCCCATCCTGTGAGCCAGTGGTGATCATGGGCTGGGCCAACCCATTCCTGTGAGCCAGCCTGTGTAGGGGCTGGGGTATAAGAAGTATCAAGCCCTACCCACCCACTCCTCAACCTCCACCCCCGCAGGCAACTGGCTGATTCAGAGACATAGGCTGAGATGATAGCCACTGAAGTAAAAACACAAAGAAAAAGGCTGAGATGATAGCCACTGAAGTAAAAACACAACTTCATCCCTGTATTGTTTGACTTTGCAGGCCTAAAGCCAATAGTCTGAGCATCTATTTAGAGGATAACAATATGCAATACGGCAACTATGGGGGACTTCATTCTGAAGATGGTACCCATTATTAATTCCTTATTATCTTATTTTAAAGTATTGTATCATTTTCATTGTTTTGTTTTGTTTTATTCTGTTTTGTTTTGTTTGATTTTATTTATGTGATGGCACGGGCAGCTATTTCAAACATAACAAGATATATTATGGTAGCCATTGTTGTTTTCTTATTATCTTGTTTTGAAGTCCTGTATTGCTTTCATTGTTTTGTTTTGATTGGTTTATTCTGTTCTGTTTTGTTTTATTTTATCTCAGATGGTATGGGCAGCTATTTTGAAGGTAACAAGAGGGAACATGGTAGCTGTTTTTGATACCCTATCACCTTGTTTTGAAGTCTTGTATCATTTTCATGGTTTTGTTTTGAATGGCTTTATTCTGTTTTATTTTGTTTGGTTTTATTCTTTTTAGAATAAAGAAGAATAAGAAAAGAAAGCTAGATTTGTCCAAAACTGAGTGACCATGATTAGGTCAGAGCTATGTAGGCATGCTGTTTGTCCAAACTAAAAACCTCCTTTTCTACTCTTATAAAATGATGCCAAAAAATAACAATAATTAAATGATGCCAAGAGACTAGCTAACACATTAACCAAGACCTACAAGGAAAAGTTCATTTTGAAAACAAACTTTGTAGATTCTGGAATCTCTCAGGGAAAGCAGTTTCAAGAGCCAATATGTACTGAACGCGTTAACAAAAGAAAGAATGATTAGGTTTCTTCCCCTTCCTTCTCTGGCTTTTTACCTCTTCACAATTAACCATCTATTTCCAACTGAGGGACTCCCTGTTAGGCATCGTCCTAATCAATGTGGGCTTTCAAACTTGGGAGATCAAAAGATATCAAAAGTCCAAAGTAAATAGAGTTGTGAGCTAGTGAACATTTTAATAAAAATGGACCTTGAGACTCACAATGGTACCATCCTCCTTCAAACTGTCACCATTAAAATGTAGTATGTCCATGACACTACAGAGGACAGGAAATGGCAGAAGTGGAGGGGAGGTGGTGACACAAACACTTAGATATTTTTCTTGTCTGGTTTACACTCAAAGTTGTCTTCAATTTAGTAATTATAAAATGCAGATTTTCTGAAACAATCCAAGTTTCAACTATTTTTGCCCCAATTTTCCACAAGTAAACTTGTAGAATGAAATATCCCAACTTTTCATTTGGAAACTGTGTCAAAACATCTATTTTTTTCATACCAGTATGATCGTCCCACACAGTGAGCAGAACCTCAGTGAGACGTTCTCGGAGAGAATATGTTCATGCTTCCTAAGCATCATTCCTCGTCATAACGCCTGGGCATTTCACCCAAGAGCCTCCTGGGGACCGAAAGCATCACAGACCCATTTTATGGAAAAATGACAGCTGATACTTCATAGTTCCCTTGATTCAACTGCAGCTTCTCAAAACTATGTGTAATTATGAGCAAAACATAATCATGAATGTTATTACTTTCATGAACAGCACCAAAATTCTTCCTTTTCAAAAAGGAAGATTGCATAGCTAACACATTTTGAGACACAAGAAAAAATCACTAATGTAGGCTAAAACGTCTTTCCAAAAGGGCCAGCCATTCACTTTCAGTCTGATTTGAGGCAAAAGGTTACACATAGGTGACTTCTTACTGTCCCTACATCATTAGAATTCTCTAAGATGATTATAAAGCCCTAGGAAAATACCCCCGTGTTCATGCCCACTAGAGAAAAGCTGAAGGTTTCCTACTGTACAAGGCCAATCTGCTTCTGCTAAAAGAAACTTTTGGAGGCTGCAGAAGCCCCATGTAAGCTTTCACATCAGCTTTACCCTACCCCTCCTCCCTCAGTGCCCAACACAGCTCTCCCATTCTCTCCATCCTATTGTTTTACAAACATCCCGCCCTTCATAAAAGCTGTCTGGCTGGGAGCTTAAAATATTGCTGGACAGTAAAACCTACCCATCAGGGCCAATCCAGTCATATCTGCTCAGTCGTGCAGCACAGGAGGGGCGGGGTAGAGAAGTGGGAGGTGGGCTTTTAGGTGGCAAAGGAAAGACTCCAAAGTTGCCATTTTGCCGTTGAGCACCAAGAGAGAAAGACAGTACCTATTTCTCCGTGGGACACCACTCATACTGGCAAGTTTTCTTTGGGTGATACTAGGTTGTAACTTTACCCTCACTCTTTTCCAGTCAAATTTAAGGACCATACCACAGGTTTTCTGAAAGGAGAAATACTGCCACTAAGGTTTACTCTTGGTCTGGGATGGCTGGATTTTGAATCCAACTCTAAAATCTCTCTTGGAATTGAACTAAGAGTTGATAGAGGTTTATGAATGCTGGAATATTTGGAAAAGGGGAAAAGATGTTCAAACTAAAATTTGACTTTTTAAGGTCTTTTAATTTTTAAGATTGAACGAATATGTCTCCAGGAATTCAGAGAGAACTAAACCAAATATCTAGCTTTTTAAAGAGTGTTAGAGATTTTTCACCCAAACTGTGCAATATGAGTAAGAGTTGTAACTGCCAGGTGCTGTGGGGGGGAGGGGAGGCCCTGCTCAGTATTTTGAACATTAAAGCTTTTAATGGAGTACAGGAATAGACTGGTTAAGAATCATAAACCTTTAGAGAGTAGGTTCTGTTCATCTACAAGAACTGCTAGTCAGTGGCTGCTCTAGAAACAAGAATGGAGGTGTTTACACCCCATTAACAACCAAAGTGGTAAATGGCCCCTAATGCTTTGAGAAACTTGTTAATGTGGATTTATATACTTACATAGGTTTTTGTACCTCGTCAAAGTTCAGATAAGGCTATGTTATACTGGAAATACCCCTGAATCTGGATCAGAAGACCAGAGATTGCATACTGGCTCTGCCCTCACTCACCCAGCCATATAGGGGACTCATTTAACTTCCTTTCTAGCCTGTTCCTCTCTGCTATTAGGGGTCACTAATGCCCCCCTCAAATATCCATCGATGGTTCTATCAGTTCTGGCTCCAGATGAAGTTTTTATCAGCCTGTGACAAAAATGTGACAGCAATGAAGTAAACAAGATAGCAAATTTTTACTAAGTTAAATGTGTTTAATTTAAAGACCTGTATTTTGTTCTGAAATTATGACCATCCTAAGTTTTATAGTATTAAAATCCCCTTTTGTGAAATGACGGTGAATACAAACAATAGTCATTATTCAATGATCTAATGTTTGTTGTTTTTATGTCCTTGTTTAGCAAAATAAGGAGTCAGCAACCTTATGTTGGTCACTGGGTTTTGTTTTTATGCTAGTCTGTGCAATCCAAATCTCAGAATCATTGACCTGATTCATAGCTTGTTATAAAATCTGAAAGACCATATCCAAAAGTATATTACTATAAGGGATAAAAATACCCCAATGTGATGTGCTATTTTAATCATTATCTCCAGTCATAATTATCTGAATGTTCTTAGGAATATATGGACACCCTTGGGTTGGAGGGTTGAACTCTCTTGGTTTATTTTCCATCTGTAATAAATCTGTTCACTAAATTTTCACAAGCAAAATAAAAGTTATCTCTTTACGGAAGAAAAGAGAAAATTCTTCCTTTGGTTTAGATTTCTCCCCATTCCAGGAGAATACCTTGCTACTCTGATCTGACTACCTTTATATTTTTTCTACTTTTATTAGTACATATTTGCCATACATAATTATTATATTTATTGTAGAGAATTGGTCCATGTATATAACACATTTCAGTTTTTTCCCCTTCCCTCTAACTCCCTCTTATTTTTCCACCCTCATATTCATTTATTTATCTTATAAATCATTAGTTAATTACCATGTATACAGATTAACAAGCAGAATAATAGGCATAAAAATACAAAACATTGTATGTAACTTATCAAGTGGCAATTTCTTAGTGTTTTTGTTTTTGTTTTTGTTTTTGTTTTTGTTGCAGTGGTGGTGGTGGTTGTTCTTTTTCTTCTTTCTTTTTTTTTTTTCTTTCCCCTTCGGAATTCTGTGTTGTTGCTACCCTCTTTCTGTTTTGTTTGGGTTTTTTTTTCTTTCTCCTTCTCTTTAAATAAAAAATAAAAAACATGTAAGAGAATTGTACTAAGTCAAGGTACACTTTTAGATACAGTGCATTAAACTACAGTAATTGTCTCTTTTTTCCTATTATCTGTCCTTTATTTTCTACTATCTGTCTTTCATCTACATATGTAATATACATATGTATGGAAATTATTCAGCTTTTCATGTAAGAGAAACCATACAATATTTAAGCTTGTGTGTCCAAATTACTTCATTTAACATTATGGTCTTCAAGGTGCGTCCAGATTCCTACAAATGACTCATGTTAAAGTTTTCATTGTTAGAAGTCAGAAACCTAAGGCACTTGCCCTTTGCACCTCTGAAGTCTCTCTCTCTCTCTCTCTCTCTCTCTCTCTCTCTCTCTCTCTGTCTCTCTCTCTCTCTCTCTCTCTCTCTCTCTCGTTCACTGCTGGAGATTGATTCCAGAGCCTTCATACTAAGCTAAACTCCCAGCCTCTTTATTGTATTGAGACAAGGTCTTGCTAAGCTGTCCAGGGGGAACTTGACCTTCTAATCCTCCTGCCACAGCCTCATAGTAGGCCTGCTTTGTTGTGCCTGTGTACTCAGGTAAATAAAGAGCGTTTCAGATCTTAAAATGATTATTATCAGTCCCATACTCTGGTGTCTGTGGACATCTCACACTGTGAAGTGCTGTGTTCTGTATGGTGATGGCTCATGGTGGAGGAAGCCAAAATGGTTGCTGCCTTCCAAGAGCTTCTGATTCTAAAGAAGGAAAAGTATCTGACATATAGTTTTGAGAACGTGTGTTCACCACAAACATTTATGTGGATACAGGAGGGAAATACTAAAAGGAAACCATAAAAGGACTAATAAAGTACCATCCAAGTAAAGTTGATCCAATTGATTTGATATCATGGGGGGGGGATTAGCAAGATGTAAAGCTACACAAGAGATTATGAGTAAGATATTAGACTTACAATACATTAAAGCCAGCTTTGATCTTATAGGAGAAAATTATTAAAATCATGGTTTTTAACATAAATTTTAGATTAAACTGTTTGGCTCTGCCAAACATTTTCCTTGATCTGCCACCAATGGGCTTTGTACTTGAGTTGCTTACCAAAATATGATGTTTCCCACCTAGTTTCTTGGATAAGAGTGACTGTCACTCTTTATACAGCTAGTGCTAGGTTTAACTGTAGTTTTAAAGCATTAAAAGTGTACATTGTCTAAGAGTCTGAGGTGCTGGTTCTGAGAACAGGATCCCTTCCTGATACTCCATTCCTCATTCCTATAAGGAAGTCTTCCCAATGCCAAATCATAATTGCAGATGCCATAGCTGTCCTCACTGTCCCAGGAGAACAGAAGCCACTGTAGGACAACTTGTCCAACTGGGAACTCCTGGGGCTCCAAGAGGAGGACGCACTCTGCTCTCCAGAGGAAGCAGACAGACAATGTGTACACCCAGAGAGCCGGACACTGCCTGCTCCCTCAGTTAATCCCCTGCCACCAGGCTGTCTGGCCACACTTCAGATCACAGGATGGCGTTTTGTTTATACTTCCCTCCAAATGAAAAACAGACTTAATTTAAGATAGAGCTTTTCATCACATATATGTTTAACAAATATTATTGTCATTAAAAGCAGTGGGCACACCCCTGAGCCCCATGGGTCCCTGATCCCATAGGGTGGAGCACAGCTTGAAGAAGCCAAGAGGAAGGTCTTCTAACATGGGCTTTTGCCTTAGCCTAAGAGCAGTAAAAAGTAAACGTCACAACTCTAAGAACATTCAGGTTAGAGAAACAACTGTGCTAAATGGAAGTCTTTTAGCATATTCCTTCATAGACTACCTGTTTGCACTGAGTGAATGATCCAGTTTTCACATACGCTCCCTGCCAATTCAGTCCTGTTGCCAGTAGCCATTGCTGTGTAGCAGCATTACAGTTTATCATAGTTAGTAGCATGTTCTCTGAGACCAGATTTTTATCTTTATTAAAATAACCACATGGTGCAGTTCCTGAAATCTTTTCATTCTATGAGACACTAGAAGTGCCCTAGTAGTCTTTCCTCATTCTATAACATGAATTCTCCATTCTTCCAATTCTCCTAAAGCATTCTCCACTCTTCCAATTTAAAATAGTAATAATAAAAATATACTGCCCTGAATTTGTGAAACTATTAAGAAGGGTTTCCAGATTTCGACTTTGAGAAGAGAAAACATAAATTCAGGGCACAGAAGCCAGAAAATTGTGTAGTTCTGATTTCAGGCAGTATTTCTCAATGGTGTAATAAAATGTCCAGCCTTTGAGACCAGATACAGCACTGCTGTTATTTAGCCATCTGATCTTATACCACTTACTGAGCCTCTCAGAACCTCAAGTTTCTCATATGTTGTAATCAAATTAGTTAAGAAATATTAAGTTCTATGTGCTGGGCAGTGTACCAGGCATTGACTATAAATCAGTAAAGAATACAGGAATGGGTCCTACCATCATGAATATTACAGTGCAGCAGGATTAAATTAAGTGTAATAACATAATATCAAATGTCATTCCTACATATTTCAATAAATGTTAGGTGTCTTCCATTTCCCTTCAGACACATGATCATTATATATTTCAGCACTGTCAAAAATAAAATGGCTACAATTTCATACATACATGAAATTTGCTGGGGAGGATTAGTATGGTGTATTTTTTTCAGCATTTTGTCTCATAAAACCAATCACAGTGTGGTCTTGATTTTCTTCTGTGCTCTTGATTTCAATCCAGGTAACCATGGGTTTCTAATTGTGGTCTAAAATAAATCATTTTTGCTGGCATTCAAGAAATTTTGCAGATATTGCCTTATAGATAGTTTCAGGCCTCTTGCGAAGTGAATGAGAACAGGTATTACTAATAAGCCCATTTTACATTTAAAGAAGCTCATGGACGCAGATTCTTCTACGCCCTTTGTGCTTCCTAGTGCTAATCTGCTCAATAGTTGCAGTTCATATGTTGACTGACTATTCAACAACCCAGAAAAGAGAGGTACCACAAGAGTCAGAGTAACAAAGAAATCCACTCAGAATTGCACTGTGGCTGCTCAGCTTTGTCTTCTCCTTCCTAGGTGGTGAACAATGGGTGATTGGAGTTTCCTAGGAAACATCTTGGAGGAGGTGAATGAGCACTCCACAGTTATTGGCAGAGTCTGGCTTACTGTGCTTTTCATCTTCCGGATTCTCATCCTTGGCACGGCTGCAGAGTTTGTGTGGGGGGATGAGCAGTCTGACTTCGTGTGCAACACCCAGCAGCCTGGTTGCGAAAATGTCTGCTACGACGAGGCCTTCCCCATCTCCCACATCCGCCTCTGGGTCCTGCAGATCATCTTTGTCTCCACTCCATCCCTGATGTATGTGGGACATGCAGTGCATTATGTCCGCATGGAAGAGAAGCGGAAGGACCGTGAGGCGGAAGAGCTGTGCCAGCAATCCCGGAGCAATGGCTGTGAGAGGGGCACAGTGGCTCCAGATCAGGCCAGCATCAAGAAGAGCAGCAGCAGTAGCAAAGGCACCAAAAAGTTCCGGCTAGAAGGCACTCTGCTGAGGACCTACATCTGCCACATCATCTTCAAGACCCTTTTTGAGGTGGGCTTCATAGTGGGCCACTACTTCCTGTATGGTTTCCGGATCCTGCCCCTCTATCGCTGCAGCCGGTGGCCCTGCCCCAACGTGGTAGATTGCTTTGTGTCCCGGCCCACTGAGAAAACCATCTTCATCTTGTTCATGTTGTCTGTGGCCTCTGTGTCCCTCTTCCTCAATATCATGGAGATGAGCCACCTGGGTCTGAAGGGGATCCGGTCTGCCTTCAAGAGGCCTGTAGAGCAGCCACTGGGAGAGATTCCTGAGAAATCTCTCCACTCCATTGCTGTCTCTTCCATCCAGAAAGCCAAGGGCTACCAGCTCCTAGAAGAAGAGAAAATTGTGTCCCACTATTTTCCTTTGACTGAAGTTGGGATGGTGGAGACCAGTCCACTTTCTGCCAAACCTTTTAGTCAGTTGGAAGAGAAGATCAGCACAGGACCCCTAGCTGATGTTTCCCGAGGTTACCAAGAGACACTGCCTTCTTATGCTCAAGTGGGGGCACAGGAAGTGGAGGGAGAGGAGCAGCCTATAGAGGAGGCAGCAGAACCAGAAACAGAAGACAAGAAGCCAGAAGCAGAGAAGGTGACCTTGGAAGTGCAGGAGGCCATGGCAGAGCCAGATGGAGAGAGAGTAGAGACCCCTGGAGTGGGAAAGGAGGGTGAAAAAGAAGAGCTTCAGGCTGAGAAGGTAACCAAGCAAGGGCTGTCAGCCGAGAAAACACCTCCACTGTGTCCAGAGCTGACTACTGATGACACCAGACCCCTGAGCAGGCTGAGCAAAGCCAGCAGCCGGGCCAGGTCAGATGATCTAACCATCTGAAGAAAACAAAAGAAAAAAAGAAAACCAAAAGAAAGAAAAAGACTCCCATTCCCCAGCTAATCTAGGGCAAGATAAAACAAAAAAAGGTGCCAACACGCTTGAGCGTGCTGTCCCCTCCAATCACTCTACCCCTGATTGGACAGATGCTGCAATGAAACAGTGCATGCTGTGCAACTAGGAAACTGCCTTTGCCATATTTTAAGGGCTACCAAGGTAAACACATTGTTCCCTCAAAACTCCCATTCTCATACGACTAGCCTGTTCCTCTACCCCAACTTTCTAGGGAATATTGTTTTCATTTCCATTTCTCCGTGTAAATTCTTCCAATCAGAACTACAGGAGGCAGTTTATCTTAGAACTTTTTACCAGTCTTGTCTCAAGCTCATTAATTTAGACAAACTGTATGGCCCCAGCATTACCCTAGGAGATACTTATGTGATCATATACCAGGGATCACAAACTCAATTGCCTATATGATCCCATCACAGTCAGTTTAAATTGGTGAAATAGGCCTGCTTTAATGTAGTAGAAAGGACCAAGGCTGTGAAAATTGAAGATCGGGGAAGCTACTGGTCAGTTCTAGGTAATAATTACTTTGAAGTGTTACTCTGCCACCTGGTTTTTCAAGAAAAGTCACAAATTCAAAGTTTTCATTGAAATTTCCAAACAAATTAATGTTGGCAACTATTTTAAATATAACCACTTGGGCCAAATAAAATGTGTGCTAGCCAAATTTAACTTGCAGGGTACCAGTTTTCAAGGTTAGCTTACATTAATGAGCCCAGTTTTCCTGCAGAGTTGGTAACATTATCTATAGCCCCAACTTATTTATGTGGCTTCTAAGACTCATTTTACCACTTCAGAGTCTTTGGTTTAAATCATCAGTTCAGGATATGCCCAGGGTTCTTACTGACCTTTCTTTTAGTCACTATACCTCCTAGGTCCTGAAGCAATGATATCCTTGTTAGTAGAAAGAATTCTTCATGGGTACCTTCAGAGAAGGAGTAAGACACCAAAACTTGTCTCCGTGAAATTAAAAGGCTTTGAGCTTTAAGACTTTGTCATGGTTTTCTGCCCTGAATTAACAATGACCCTTGTTAAAGTTCTCCTCTTCCACCATCAGTGCTTATCCTACAATCCATACATTTGTCAGGAGCTGGGAGCAAGGCCAGTATAGAGCTGAAGATCACCTGATCAAGGGCTACCCTCAGAAGAGTTAGTTGTCAGGCCTTCCTTAGGCACAAGACAAGTACCAAAATAGCCATCAGAGTGTCACTACAGGGGTGCCTATAAGATGAGTGCTCAGACAATTAGGGTCTAGTCCCAGGCCAAGTTTCATCCCCGAAAGAGAGAGAAAGGCTAAAGGAAAAGAAAGGAATATCAAAAGCCTCTTCCCTGTACCCCCACGACTAATTCACCTCAATATAGAGTCCAGTCAGGGTAAATCCTCAAGAACAAGTACATATTTTATACTGATGCACTTTTACCTGAAACTGACCAATTTCCAATACTGAGCGAAAGTAGTAACTAGGATGATTCATCTAAAGTGAAGTTATGCCTCATGTTCTACAGTGCTGAGGATAGGGTAATAGGTGTAGAAATCAAGTTGACATGGCAGAGACCTGGACAGGAGACCACCAGGAAAAAAAAAGAGGTACCCAAAAGCTACCATTGTTCTTCTTCTGCCCTGCCACCACCATTCTAAAGTATGGAAGTCTCTTTTACTACACTCTGTAGCATCTTCCTTTTAACATATTCATTCTAGATAAGTTTTCCAAAGCAAGCCTTCTCTAAAACTATTCCTCCAAATTACAGGCAAGATTTCCCTTCCTTTGTGCACCATTCTAAAGTAAAATGATCAAAAAATTAAATTCATTCTAAGGTATAATCAGTCTACGCCATACCACTCTGAAAGCACCCAATCTTGTCCAAGGCATAATCTTTTGATAATTACACCTGGGAAATTTGCATTTAAAAGAGAAAGTCCAAAATAAATTTTACCTGACACTCAAATGACAACTTTCAATGGAAGATTGTATACACTATGGACAATTGACTAGAAGAGATATAGTTATCTTCTAGACATGTGACTTTCTGGCTACTCCTTGCAGGTAACATTATTTCAACACAAACCTTGACATGTTTGGTTGAGAAACATGACAAAATCCCAAGACTGAGAACCAAAGAGTACCTCCTTGATCCCAAAGGCTATACCACTGCTCCTACAATTTCCTTCCATTTTAGAGACAGCCACCTTGATCACTACCAGAAAAAAAAGTGTCTGTCTCAACTGAATACAAAACAGAAACTATACACTCTTCTAAGTGAAACTGCTGGTGCTGTTTGGAACCAGTTCCAGAACTATAGGTGAGGGCTGCTGGTCTCCTCATCTTGCTGGGACATAAGAGTGCATGCCTTTCCTCGAGGAAGCAGCCTGCTTCAGCGCTTGTGTCTGCTGTGCTCCACAACAAGTACCATTTCCTCTCCTCATCGTCCACAAAAAGGGCTGTTTTGGAAAACATTGTCACAGGCATCAGGGACTTGGATTTTTTTCCATTTCTGCCATTAGTAGCTATGTTACTATTGTCTCTTAACCTCTCTATACCTCAGTTTTCTGTCTACAAACTAGAGATGGCATTTACCACCTACCTACCTCCAGGACATCATAAGGACTAGTGAGTTGGCTGCCATGCCTGGAGCCTGCCAAATGATGCCACTCCTTGAGAGATTCCTCCAATAGCAATAAGACTGAGAAGAAGGGTAGGTGGGTAGTTTCCATCTTGCCCCTGTTGGCCTGCCTGGCCATTACCTGGTGAGAGTTTTTCAATGTGGAATAAATTCTGCACATCAGTTTTCTCAGAGAAGATTCAGAATAAAACCTCAACTTTGTATGTTTAGTAGGAACCTGAGACTCTTTGCCCCTAAGAAATTACTGAAGATGAATTGGCAAATATTTTCATCCTCTGGAATAAGGAATAAGGGGGCCCATCTTAGTTGCCACACAGCTGCTGCCAGGTTCCATTCAGAGGGCACTGCATACCTATGCTGTATGCAGCTTCCTCCCTCCACATTTGTTTTCAAAAAGATAATTGTGACTGACTTGGGGATTATAATCCCCATGGGATTCATTAAGTCTGGCTGTAGTTCCTGCTCCTTATCAGCCCCTTGTTAGATAAGCCTGGACAGTACATAGCGATACCAGTAAAAGCATACTGGACAGCTGGACATCGGAAATGTGGCTCCTTCCAGAGGAGAAGGCCTCCCACTTGGTAGAAGTTATAGCATCTCCATCAGGAGTGATCTGTGACCAGGAGGGATGGAGTTACTCAAAGTTCACTTAGAAAATTTCAAGCTCGGTTGCCTACTAGTTCAAATATTTTTCTGAGAAAAAAAAAGTCCTGTTTTTCACCATTTATGATCCTTGTCGTACAGGTGAAGCTTCCAACACAGCATTGGATAAATGTTTCTGAAAGTTGATGTGACCTAGAGAACCACAAAGAGCGTTGATATTGGAGTCAGGAGTGTTGGCTGCCCCTTACTGATGCTGGGGATGCCAATCTGTGACTTACCCACTTTATGTGATAATTTTCTTGTTATTATTTGGGAATAATAATAAAGCATTAGAGGTCTTTTCAAACACTAATTTGGAAACAACAGAGAAAGAAAGAAGATATTCTCCAAATTTATAAATCTGTATTATAAAATGTACACAAGATAAATCCATATTGTAAAATATACTCTTTTAAATCCTGCACAGATTGTTAACTAAAATAATGATTAGAAGTACGATAAATAAAATGAAGGCAATAAAATTAGAGGGATAGTAATCTGAATTCTAAGGATTATACTACAAACAAAGAACAACTTTAATCATGTGAGAATTAGTTGCTGAAGTGGTACTGAAGGTACTCAGCTTACCAAAGCCCATGTATAGGGCCCTGATAGTCTCTGATTCACAATGTGAGGGAGTTCATGGATACTGAAAAAAGCGTCATGTACAAACTCTTACCCAAGCCATGTGGAAGGCCAACTACAAGACTAAAGCAGACTACATTCCTCTTTAGTTTTTGAGGAGGGTCATTAAACCTCCATAAGGTAAAAATTAACCCAAGACCCCAATAACATTTTCCATCCCACTACCCTAACCTACTCATCCCTTTCTCCCCTGACCTTGAATTACTTTTCTATGCATATCATGTACAAATGATTGCATAACTCAAGTTAGCAAAGTCTAGATGAATAAGGTTTGCTTGGTTGGATGGAAAACTCTTGAGTGTAAATATAATCTGTAAAATAGAGTGTGTGCCTCAGAGTAAGAGTGAGATAGATAGGGAGATTTTCCCTTCTCTAAAATATTGTATTATAACTAAATATGTACTTTGAGAAGGGAAGAAAAGGGCCAGGGATTTAGCTCAGTGGCATAAGCGCCTGCCTGGCAAGCACGAAGTTGTAAGTTCGATCCCTGGTACAAAAAAACAAACAAAACAAAACAGAGAAGGGAAGAAAACAAGGATTCTATTTCCAGTCATTTGGTTAGAGAAAAAAATTCATATCAAAGATAATTCACTCTCCATTGCCTTAGACACTGAAGCTCCTAAAGCCAAGGAGAGGGTGATATTCAGCTCTGACAGTAGCCAGGAAGTAGCAATGGGACATATTTTAGCCTCTAACCTCACTGTCTTTTGAAAGTTTTCAAATTAGAAAAAAATTCTAAAAGAATTCACAAATTTGTCTGGAGAAAAAAGCAGATGGTCTCATTGCCTTTTCTGTATATTTTTCTTTCTGAAAATTAAGAGAGTAAAGATTCAGCTATAAAACACATTCATAACAAACTTCATAGGGAAATCACTGGTAAAAGAGAGGTATTATTGGAATAGTGCTCCTGTGTTTCCAACCCTTCCCATTGGTATGTTAGAGCTAATACTTACATGTTATACTGTTACAAAACAAATAAAACTAACTTGACTTTTAATTATCTTTGTTTTTTCTCTTGCCCTATCAGGCAACTTAGACAGTAAAGAGAATGCCTCAGTTTCCAGTTATTCTTCTGTTGGAGTTGAGGGCCTTGGACGGGGTGGGGAGAGTAGTATGTTCATAAATGTATAACATCTAAATCTCTCCAGGGTACAGAAGTTCTTGGTATAAATTCTACCACCATTATCAATTTTGAGCTACATCACAGAATGCAGAATTGAGATGTGTGGTAGTACTTTGTAAAGTTGCTTTACCATGCAATGGATATGCAACATTCAGTAGATATAAATAACCTCAGTGCTATAGTTTGGGTTACCCCAAGAGTACATGTCATTAGAAGATTGGTCCCCAGGGTGGTGGTATTAGGGGGTGCTGGAACCTTTAAGAAGAAAGGCCTACTTGGAGGTCTTTAGGTCAAATGGGTTGCCACAAGGAAGGTCTCATCTACCTACTGATGGTAGTTCTTACCAAGAGTGGTCATAAAAGGAGTAAGGCTGGCCTCTCCTTCCTCTCTCTGGTTACTAACTTGAGATATAACTCTTTACTCCAACATGCTCCTCCATTGCAATCTACCATCTGCTATGGTGCCCTTACTAGAACTGAGTTGATACAAGTGACACGTCCGTGAACTTCCAAAATTGTGGAATAATTCTGCTTTGTCAAAACAAATAAATCTGTTTTGTCATAAATAACCATGTCAGGTATTTTTTGTAGTGATAAAAAGCTGACTAGTACAAGATACTGAAAGTATTTATAATAGCAAAATAATTAGGAAGCAGTAACTGAGTATTCATTACCCTTGTGTTTTATTTTTTAGTTTATATAATTTAATTATTAATAATATATATTTAACAACAGGGCCACAAAACTCCTGAAAATTTATGAAGTGATTTGCTAGCCAGTACAAGCCAGCTGCAGTGTGCTGCTAGTGAGATAGAGGCAACTCTGACTGATTTTTTTTTTTTTTTTTTTTTTTTTTTTTTTTTTTTTTTTTTTTTTTTGGTACCAGGGATCAAACTCACGACCTCACATTTGCCAGGCAGGTACTTATGCCACTGAGCTAAACCCTTAGCCCACAACTCTGATTCTTAAAGGACGTCTTTTATTCAGTAAAGACTTGGTCACTTTATTCCTCCATTTGTCTATACAACTTCAAGAAAAATAAAGAGATACTTGTTTAGCCTAGGGAAAGAAGCAAAATAATCATTTATTTATCTTGTATTCCAATGAGAATTTTAGGAAGAGTTAAATGTATTCATCACAGATAAAATACATTGATAGTTAAAATTTGCCCAAAAGCCTCTGCCTGGAATTTATCATGTTATTTATCTGCTCAAATTTCTTCAATAGCTCTTCATTGCCTACCATAAAAATTCTAAATTCCTTCAACTTACAGAGCCCATTATAACTGATCCCAACCCATCCACAGAGGATATCTGGTTTTGCCTATCCCCAGGAGGCCCCTTCTTTTATAATTAGAGTTCCATTTTACCTGCAGGAAACTCCCTTTCTCAATTGGATATAGTCTTGTTGGACTCAGTCATATTTACTCAGTTTCCTCTGGTTGAGGACCAGATTTTTGTTTTGTTTGTTTGTTTGTTTGTTTGTTTGTATTTAAATGGGCCAAGGGTTGGAGATATAGCTCAGCGGCACAGCTACTACCGGGCAAGCATGAGGTCACGAGTTCTAGCCTCGGTACAAAAAATATTTTATATAAATAAATAAGCCAAACACACTCTTTGAAATATGAATATTGGTCGGAGCTGGGCAGCGAGTTCAGCATAGTCGTGAAGTCGTTGGAGATAAGCCCCGCAGACACGATGCCCCAGCGGAGCGGCATCTTCTAAACTCCAAGCCCCGATGCTTTGGGAAAGAGTGTTTCCATAGAGATTACACTAAAACCAAAATTTAAGTAGCAGGGTCTCACTGCAACGCCCGCCCCCCAGCACCCGATGCCGCTTTTCATTGGCTTCCAGTCCCCAAGCATCGTGCGGTCAATTCAATACTAGCGTCCTATTGGAAGAGCGCAATTTAGCTCCGCCTTCCGGGGTTTCTTTCAAACTCCCTACACCCCCACCTCCACCTCATCCTCCAACCCACCTCACCCCACCCCACCCCATCTCCGCCTCCTAGGCTGAAATCTGTTCTTTGACTACCTTAGGGCTTTATCTCGAGTTCACTGCTGGCGCTGCACCCTCTTAACTGTCCAGGAGGACAAAGAGAAGTAATAGCAAAGATCGTTATTACTAATATGCATAAAGCACTACTGTAGCCTGGGCCACCAGCTCGTAAGTGGTCTTATGCTAATCTTCCCCCACAGAATTGGGGAGTTCCAAAACCAAACACCCCACATTCTCCTGTGTGTTTGTTTTTTTCTTTTTTCGGGACCAGGAATCCAATTTAATCATGCTTGCTAGACAAGTGCTTCACTGCTGAGGTACCACCCTGCCCTCTCTTGAGTTTTTATCTGAGAAGAAACAAAAACTAAAGTGTTTGTACATAGGCTTGTACCTGAATATTCACAGAAGCATATTTTGCAAAAGCTCAAACCTAGGTATCTTTTGGGAAAGTTCTCAGAATCAAAGTGGAGTTACTTTATTTTTGGTGGGACTATAGAGACAGATTAAAGGAACATTAAAACAAAAAACAAGCCAGGCGTGGTGTGCACTCCTGTAATCCCAGCACTTGGGAGGCCCAGGCAGGAGGATTGTTGCAAGTTCAAGACCAGCCTGGGCTACAAAATGAGCTCAAGGCCAGCCTGAACTGCATAGCGAGTCCTTGTCTCAAAAAGACAAAACAAAAACAAAAACAAAAAAATTCCCAAAACAAACCCAGGCCATGGGCCAGGAATATAGCTCATAATAATTTGCACAGCATGCCAAAGGCCTGAGTTCAATCCCAAACTCCACACAAATAAACAATAGGTTTTTTTAAAAATACCAGGGCAAAACAGGGATGGGGAACATTGTGAGATCATCACATGCTTATCTGCAACTGACCACTGTAAAATCAGCACTCACTGATTTTCATAACGTGTAGTTGAGAAAACGTTTCCTATTGTATTCTCATGACAGTGTCACATTTACTGTATGCTGACCTGGCCTCCTTCTCAGAGGAGGAGGATCACCACAAGTTTGAGGCCCTCCTGGGCTACATGGCAAGCTCAACATCAGCCTGCTCCTTGACTAAAGGTCAAGACCTAGCAAGACCTTGATTAAAAAAAAAAGTGGAAGCAATTTGCCCACCCTCTTGGTAAGCGCCTTCCTCTGGCGTGAGCCAGGAGGAGACCCAGTAGTGTCTCTTGAACCTACC
>PVJX010029208.1:0-23108 GCA_004027295.1 Dolichotis patagonum
TATTATAGTACCCATTGATCATTCTCTGTTATTTGGTTCAGAATGTCCTGTAAATCTTTCACTCTTTGAATGGTTTTATACTATTTTGTTATGTTTGATATTATTGTATTTGAAACTATGCTTAACTATAGCAGAGACAGAAATATTGTGATAGCTACTGTTAATGTCTTGTTGTTTTAATGTAAAGTACTGTGTTGCCTATGTTGTCCTGTTCTGATCTGCTCTGTTCTGCCCTCTTTTGTTTTATTCTCTTTAAAATAAAATTAAAAAAAAACTTTAGAGATTATAATAAAATTACATTATATCTAGTGAGATATATATAGAGTGTGATTCATTTGACTGATAGGTGAATAAAAATATTGCATTTAAATTTGCAATTCTCGAATTAACAGAAATTTTAATGATATTTTTGAATTTTTTGTTTGAAATATCCTTCATAGGACATGTCAAATATATTTTGTGTGATTAATATTTTCTTCCTTCTGCATTATAAACCACTGAATTTACAAACTCTCTCCAAATCACTTTAGTATCCCGTTGGGCAAATCTGTACTATGTTTTATAATGACTATTGTCTCATTCAAAGCTACTTTGACAATATTTAAATCACAATAAAATAATTTTTGAGATTACACATGAATAAAACTGAATTTTTTTCCTGACAATTTCACATGTGTCTCTGAGGTTTTACAGGTAGTATTAGAATAAATGCAATTTCTTGTCATCATTTGGGAAGGAATTAATGATTTGGGGCACTGGTTTGAAGTATAAAATTACTTACTTTTACAGCAAAGATTAAAAGACATGATCAATTTAAAATCATAAAGTTTGGAAATACACATCAAGACCATTTTTCTACTAATAAAAGATTTTTTTTTGCTTATGATCAAGGCAATACCCAAAATAATTAAAGTTATTAAAGGCATTGCTTCACAGAAAATTAGCCACTGAAGTTTGAAATCCAATTGTACAGGTTAAAAAATTATGGTTAGCTGATTTCCAAATGAGCCTGAATTTTATCCTGAAGAACTTGCTGTTAAATATGCTTTAAAAAATGTACTTCAAGAAAATAATTCAATAAAATAATTCACAAAAACTTGGGCAGACAAGTATTTTTA
This sequence comes from Dolichotis patagonum, assembly GCA_004027295.1. Taxonomy (NCBI): domain Eukaryota; kingdom Metazoa; phylum Chordata; class Mammalia; order Rodentia; family Caviidae; genus Dolichotis; species Dolichotis patagonum. Next base: position 1,119 of record PVJX010029208.1, read on the forward strand.
TTTTTTTACAATAAAGAAAAAAAATAAAATATACTAAAGAAAAAATAACCTAGAAAAATTAAGAAGCAAACAAACAAAAAACAACATAAGCAAAATGAGGACAATAACAACAAAAATGGCATTATGAGATTTTAAAACAAGATGACAGTATTCTAACAGTGGGTGTTATATTGCATATTAGTATCCTCAAAGTAATTGCTCAGGCTACCAGATAAAGGCATGAAAGATTGATCAAACAATATTATTTCCCTTTGAGCAGTTTCTTTCTCTTTTACTATAATCTATTGTAACTTTTCAATCTTATTTACTCTTTCAGTTTTTTACATTAATGAGACAATACAGTGTTTACACAAGTGTGATTTATTTCATTTATGAGTATGGTTTCTAGTTGCATCCATTTACCTATAAAAGCCATGAATTTATCATTCTTTATAGCTAAGTAGTATTTCATTGTATAAACATAAACATCTTTTTTATCCATTCCTCAGTTGATAGGCATTTGGGTTGTTTACAAGGTTTAGGTATTACAAATAATGCTGCTATAAACGTGAGTGCACTCATATCATTGTGATATAATGTTTTCAATTCTTCTGGTAAAATACTCAAAAGGGGAACTGCTGGGCAAAATTGAACCTCTAATCCTAGTTTTTGAGGAATCTCCATACTGATTTCCACAGTGGTTTTACCAGTCTACATTTCCACCAACAATGTAGACATGTTCCTTTTCCCTCACAGCCCTGCCAGCATTTGTTATTGGTTAATTTCTTGAAGTTGGTCATTGTTTCTGGAATGAGATAATATCACAGTGTTGTTTTAATTTGCATTTCTTGAATGACCAGTGATTTGAATATTTTTTTTCATATATTTATTTGTCAGTTGTATTTTTCTTCTGATAATTGTTCATTCATCTCAGATTTCCATTTTTGGATTGGGTTTTTAAATTTGGGGTACCTGATTTTTTCAATTCTTTATACATTCTAGATAAAAGTCCTTCACCTGAGGGACAGTTGGCAAAATTCTTTTTCAAATCTGTGAGTTTTCTTTTCACTCTATTGGTGATTTCTTTCGTTGTACCAATACTTTAATAAGACAAGATTTCAGTTGTTGGTTCTTCAAAATACTTCCAATGCAATTTGGTTTTTATTCAGTCTATCCTTATGTCATGAGATTTCTGCCTACTTCCTCTTCCAATAGATTTAGTGTTTCTTTATTAATATTTATATCTTTGATCGATTTTGACTTAGTTTAGTGCATTTTGATAGGCATGGATCTAGTTTGTCTTCAGCATGTAAAAAGCCAGTTTTTCCAACACTACATAGTAAAGTGGCTATCTTTCTTCCAGTGAATATAGTTGGCCCCTTTTTCAAAGAAGGTGGTCAAGTGTGCTTGTAGTTGTGTCTGTATCCATTGTTCTGGTAGATTTATCCTGGTCTGGTTTTTTTTTTTTTTTTTTTTTTGCAGTACCATGCTGATTTTATTATAGTAGCTTTATAGTACAACTTCAAGTCAGGGATTGTGATGCTTCCTGCCTTGCTTTTGTTGCCCAGGATTGCCTTTGATATTCTAGGTCTCTTATGATTTCATATGAATTTTAGGAATGTTTTCTCTAGATCTGTGGGGTATGCTAATGGTATTTTTATCAGAATTGCATTAAATCATACAGATAATTTTTGAACAGGCCACTTAAAGATATTCATATTGTCATTAAACATGATATTTGTTTGAAAATGTTTGTCCTTGGGGAACATATTTATTAAAATAAAATTGGTATTCTAGATGCTAAGGAGATGGTTCAGTGATATGACACTTGTCTTTCATAAATGAGCAGCATTGTACAGCTTCCAAACCTTTCTGATACATGTCATTCACTACAAAATATACGAATTGACAGGTTAACCAATATGACCAAGTAGAATGTCTAAATGAGGCACAAGCACCTTCTAGTTCTAGATGCTGCATTTAATTTTTGGCTTTGGGGCTCAATTTGACAGCAGTTTTCCACAGAATGTTGGAGAAAGGTAAATGTATTGAGAAGGTACTCGTAGGATATGAAGAAATTTCATCAGAGTCTTTAATTATGTCAAAGTTTAACAGCTACCCTGCTTGTAGATAGGTGAATGTATCATATCAAGACCTTTGCATTGGAGGTTTTGACTTACCAACCAGTAGGATACCAGCTCTACAGTAAAATTGTTGAACAATAGAAGTGAGAGAGATTGTTTCATACATCTTGATTTACCTACCTTATGACAAATTCCAGGGTCATTTAGGTATTTCTTAAATGCAATGCAAATATATGTTCGAGTTCATTTCACATGAATGTGAATTAGTGTTGTATATCAATTGTCACTGGACTAGAAACATACTTGCAATGTCTGAGAGAACGTTATGAGTTCCATTAGTTTGTGACATGGGTTTAGTTGCACTCACAACATCTGGAACAGTTGGAATAAAAAAGTAGTGAGTAAGAAGTCCATTTAGACAGTGATGAACCTCAGTAAACTTGCAGCAACTATTGTGTTTTAATGGAGACCTAGGGCTACTGCAATTATATTGTATCTCTTTTGAACCCTGGTGACTTTAAATCTCTATCCATAGCTATGATTCAGCTTATTCTCCAAATTTATTTTGTTGTGCCATATGGGAGGGAGTAGAGGCAGCTAATAAAATTATCTGTCCCAGTAGCACTTCTTGATGTATGCATCTTATGAATTTAGCATGTTGCCTCTGGTCCTTATAGAAGTACAAACATAACATGTTAATTTCTACTATACATGTATGTACAGAAACATTAGACTGACCAAAAGGCTCTACCCATAATAGATCCTCACATGGAAAATTCCTTGCTTATAGTAAACCTTGAACAAACCCTATTAGTTGAATTCAGAAGTAAACTTGTCCAGGAGATTAGTGAATTATAGTCTTGGGTTCTTCTATAACATGGAAGGAGGCAATTTTGAGACATTGTCTTCCCTCAAATTCTGAGCATAACTAAACTGCCTATATTCTCCCATTTCACTTGGCAAATGGAGAGCTCTGCCTCCTCTTTGTGTTTCTCCCTTAAGCAGATAACTTGAGGAAGTAGCATAAACAAGAATCAGGGAGCACTGTGGGAGAGAAGAGTTCCATGTCAATAATCTAGGTGCAATATCTGTCAGTTTTCAAAGGTTTTAGTGGTTGCTCAAAGCTCAAGACAAAAGATGGTAAAACAGAAAATAGCAGATTTACTTCCAAAGATTGTGTTCTACAAATAGCCATATATTCTCAGTGGTGATGAGATTTATTTATTTATTTTGTTTCTTTAATTAGATGTTTGCTTTGTGAATATCCATCAATTGTACAATTTTGTAAATTTAATCTCTCTACTAATCAAAAGGTTTGCTAAAAGATTAATGATACTTATTGTGTATTCAATCTTCTATTTGCTTCTACTCTATTCTGTCTTAGCTTCCTTTATGTCCAGAACACTTAATTTTAAAGGTTGAATAGGTGCAGCCTTTATTCTCCAGTTTCCAGTTAATTTTTCTAAAAATAAGCACTGCTAGGAGATCCACAGAGAAGGTAAGCAATAAGAGACTGTGGTCTGTGTTTTTTAATACATGGTCTCTAACACAGAGAGCTCCTTAAGTGTACTGTGTGCATTGCTGAAGATCAAATTTTCTACTACTGGGAGTCTTTCAATTTACTCTTTTGTAATTTTTACTCCTGAATCACTGGTCTATATTATGTGATTTTCCTAAATTCTAGATAATTATTTATCAGTCATCTTTTATAAAATCTTTCATATTCTTCAAGTTGAGAGTACTATGTCATTCTTGGAATAACACTAAATAATTATTCTGTTTTTTGTAAGCAAGATTATTTTAATCATGTCTCTATATAAATTTTAATACACAGTGTAAGACTCTAAAGCAAGTGCAATTAGCATTGAAGGAACTGGACTAGATCAGCTAAACTTTCCAAAGGTGAAGAAATTGAGCTCAGTGTTAATTCTAACTCTATAGCCTGTGTCCTTTCTAACTAGTAAGTATCAGATGGTGTAATAATGATAGATTGTGTCAACTAGCATCTAGAAGTTTAATTAAGTGACTCAGCAGGGGGCCAGGGTCCTCTCCTTGTAAATATCCTGAGCCTGGGTAAGAGGAAGGCACTGAGATGGTATGAGTGCTACACTAAACCAAGGGAAAGCAGCCTGCTTAAAATATAAGTGAGTAAAAGACACTTGCTTTTCCCCCATTTTGTCCTTGTTGCTTTTGCTGTCTTCTGTCACTTTGAAGTATTATCCCTCTGCCATGTACCACCCTGCCTTGGTGCTGGCTGATTACAGGCTGAAACCTCCACAAACTGTGAGATAAATTTTTCCTTCCTTAATTTTGGACGTCAGGTATTTTGACCCAGTAATGAGAAAAAAGTAATCAAGATATATTGTAATAATGGATTTTCCTACTTATCAGTAAGCTAAAATATGTTAGTAGCATTACACTGCAATTTTATTTTGCATTACTCTGAAATATATTTAATTATTACATGTTTAAAATAATCAAAATATAACATATAAACAGTTGTAAAACTTTACTGGCACAAGGCTTGAGCTCTTTTATTTTATATTTAAAAATCCATTGAATTACATATATTATTTTATCAGATTCATTATCTGAAACAAAGAATTTGAACCATCTTTTTCCCCTGTTTATTGAAGGACCCAGGCGATATAATATGATTTAAAAGTTTTAGGGAGATAATGTCTGGAAGATACTATGAAGTACAGAAAATGTAATGTTAATTCTATATAAATTTGCCTTACGTTAAGTTAATTTTTATATAGCTCATCACACTGGTTTCTCTAAGTCTCTAGAAATATGTTTATATCTAAGCATTTTTATTTTAAGCATGTATACTTTCCCTAAGGAATAGTATTTATATTGCTATCTAGTTTCTGGTTATTACAGTTGTTTTGAATTCTGACACAAAATATTGACCTCTGAAGCCCTTTTTTATTAAGGATACTGTGAAACTTGTTTCTTCCTATAATATTAAATTAAGATTTTTCCTTTTTAAATATCATAATACTGTGTATGCCTGGCAGTAAAGATTCAATTTTACTCAAAGGATTCATAACTTTAAAAATGAAGAAAGAAAACCAAACTGAAACAAAACAAAATTTAGTGTCAAGGGGACCCTACATGAAGCCTAAGAGAGGACAATTCATTTCAATTCATTAATGCCTTTTTCTAGCCAACCTAGAAAACAATGAAATCTCACAAGATATAGTTATTCTATTTGTTCATCCATTAACTGAGTTTACTATTACTGAAAAGGAATGGACAGAAATAAGAAGTTAAACAATAGTGATTTTTCTGTATTCCAAGATACAAATAAAAAGTAAATTGTTTCCAAATGCAAATCTGATTTTGTCACTCATTAAAATATATGAATGAGTCCCTTATGCTCTTAAAATTCTTTCCAAAACTGATATATTTCTACTCTGTATTTCTTTTACTCATTTCCTTTTAGTTCCACTGTTCTGTGGTAATTCTCTTCATTTGGTATCTTTACATATTGTATTCCTCTACCTGAAAGCTTTGTACTTGTTCTTCAATTAGATTTGATTGCCAAGTTGATTCGAATGAGAAACGCATTGGACGTTAATAAAGCGTACTTTTCTGTGAGTCTGTGATGGTGCTTGCAGATAAGATTCAAGACTGGGATGGAGAAGTGGCACAGCACACTGATCAGGGTAACTTGCCTTGTGTGTGGTGGCGTCCATGCAATCTGCTGGGGCCAGGTGAGAACAAGAACTGAAGAACCGGAGATCCTGCCAGACAAGCTGGTCTCTCTCCCTCTGTGCCTCTAACCCCGTCACAGCCTCCCTCTTCTCTCCTTTTCTCCTTTCTGGCTATAATATGTGAACTGGCTATTTCTGGTATATCCTTCCACTATGTCTGCCTTGCCATGGGCCTAAAAGCAATACAATCAGCTTATTGTTGATGGAAAACCTCTGAAACCATAAGCCAAAATATATCTTCCCTCCCATAGCTGATTTTCTAATGGACATCTAACACAGCGTCTCAGTGTGTATATGTAAATTGACTGGTGTAATTATGAATTTAATGTCAGTTTCCTTGTCCAGTATGGTACCTCTTTAGGAGAGATAGCTATCCACTTTTTTCTATTTGTTTTTATCTCCAGATATTATCCAGGGCATGTTATATCCACATTGCACAATCCAAGTTGAAGTGAGGGACATGACTGGTACCTCATTCTTCAATTCAAATTAAGGTATAAAACTTCTACCTTGCCCCAACGTTTGTCCTTGCTAATCAGCTACAAAAAAAGGAAGTGGACATAGGAGAAAATGATTAGAAAACAAATTAAAAGTTTTATCTGTATCATTACCTCATCATTTTAGGATGTCACAAGAAATGCTAAATGTGCCCTTTTTCTGGTACCAAGTATTGGGTCTGGGGCTTTCACAATGACTTAATTACCTTGCCAGTCATTTTTAAAATTACATTTTGAGACAAGATTTCATTAAATCTACAAACTTGTCCACAGCGATCTCAAAAGTTGCAATATTTCTGCCTCATCACCCCAGAATTTTTGGATTATAGCTGTGTACCACCATGGTCAGCAAGATCTGAAATATAATGAGTTAATATGCGACATGTGGGTCCATAGGAAATAGCGATTCTGTGACACATCTGATTTTTTGTACACGTATGAGATAACACTTGCTGGGTATATGAAAACAGACCAAATATTTTATAACAGGAATAGAGGAACACAAATATAAAAGCCAGTTTATTTCATAAAAAGATGGGTGAAGTCAAGAAAAGCTTTGTTAGTGACATCATATTTAGAGTTAGGCTTATAGATGATTAGGAGGTGCTACTGGACAGGTTTGGGGAACAGGTGGAATTGTTTCTAAAAGGTATACTGGGTAGTGATTAGCATGTGCTCAGTGCTAGGTGACCCAGACAGATAAACAGACTTGGAGAAGTCAAATATGTAAAAAGTGCAAGACAAAAACTAGTCTGAATTGAAGCTAGAAACCTTGCTAATAAAAGTCTCTTAAAACGAACTCCCAGAGGTTATGAGTTTACACTATATTCTAAGACCATGAATAGGCATACATTCATTTTAAGCAAGAAAATGACACATCAGCATTTACTGAATGCTTCACTCTAGTTACTTTGTGAAGAACAATTAGAAAGAGGAATATTGAGAACAAAGAGAACATGCTAACTCTTTATCCCTTGTGAAAATGATCAAGATACTCACAAATATGGTCACAATGAGTATAGGTGGTAATACGCATGTACAACAGACATTTTGGGAATAGAAAGATAACTGTAAAGATTTATTGGTCCTGGTGAGTCCTTCCGGATTTTTTCTTGTAGTCAATGACTATGAAAATTTAGGTCAGAGAGCTGCTAAAAATGGATGGTTATAGGCAAAGAGTGTACATTATCATGATACTCAATGTCCTTTCTAAATTATATTCATATAGATAGATTATTGAACAGGACAGCGATTTGGGGAAAAAGCGTAAGTTTTATTCAATTGTTCATAAAACAAGGCTTTGAGGAAACATGACTTATTCTATAAAAGTAATTAGTACTTTGTTGTAGTAAGTGTTTGTATATACTTAATACTACTATCACTACTACAATGACTATGATGACCATTACTATTAATGCTATTACTATTGATGGACAGTTACTGTATCCAAGACCAAAGAAAAGGATCACTTTTCTTAGTCAAATTGTGTCTATACTTTTGGACATTTTGTCTTAGTATTTATTTTACTTATTATAGTTAACATTTGTAGTTGGTGAAAATTTAAATTCCACCAACTATTAAACTATGGATTTACTGTAATTTCTCAAAACTGCTGAATTTAGCTTTTGTTTGTGTTTTACCATTGCAGAGATAGTGCCCTATTTTCACTTTATTTATGGAGTTAAGTAAGATACATCACTGATGATGTATTTTAACCACATATCTTGTGTAAAATGCTTTCATACCTGACAAATGAGATTCTCAGTAAATTTATTATTTAATGGATATGTTTCAAATTCTTAGTTGACAGACTACTTTTGGCAGAAAAGAGTACTGTTATTTAGATTAAAATAAAGAATATAATATGTAAGATAAAATAATCAAAGAAGTAATCTAAAACTAGTGCAGAAGCACTTATGACATAAGAATGTACCATGTTTAAATTGCCTTCTTATTTAACTAGAAATTTCTATTTTTTTTAATTTACAGAAAAAAAGCAAAACAGAAAAAAGGGTAGAAATAATACAGAATTTCCAAAAACTAATGCTAAGAAATCACTAGTTGATAAATTACATATTGTCTTCTTAGAAATAGTTGTTCAAGCCACAACATTAAAGCACAGAACATGGACAAAAAATGAGAGTGCAAACCGCTCTGTTCAATGATCCAACAAAAACTTAGTAATGTGGTTATCTATCTTACATACTTAAACATATGTGCAGTTATATCCCTTAGAGCACTTTCTTTCCCTTTCTTTTTTAATAATAGCTATTACACATTTGGGATCTTATTACTCCTAGAGTTTTTATTACTTTTTACAACAGAGAGACAATGTGATATTTATAAATGTGATTCTTATTTATTTCACGTAGGAGGATAGTCTCCGATTGCCTCCATTTACCTATAAAGGTCTCAAGATGATCCTTTTTTATACTTGAGTAATATTCCATTATACAAAAATACCACATTTTTTTTCATCCACTCTGCAGTTGATGGTTATTTGGTTGTTTTCAAGATTTAGCTAAAACAAATTGGGCTGCTATAAACACAGGTGTACATATATCACTATGACATGAACTTTTCAGTTTTTCTGGGAAAATACCCAGGAGGGGAATAGCTGGGTTGAATGGAGCTTCCAATTCTAGGCTTCTGAGAATTCTTCATACTGATTTTCCATAGTAGTTGCTCCAGTCTACACTCCCACCAACAATGGAGTAGTGTTCCTTTTTCCTGCAACCTTGGCAACATTTGTTATCAGTTGATTTCTTGATGGCACACATTCTTTCTGGAGTGAGATGAAATCACAATTCTGTTTTAATTTGCATTTTTTGAATGACCAGTGATGGTGAACATTTCTACATGTATTTATTTGCCACTTTATATCTTCATCTGAGAACTGTGTGTTCATCTCAGATACACAGTTTTGGAGAGGGTCTTTGAATTTGGGGAGCCTGACGTTTTTTAATTCTTTATATGTTTTGGATAAAATTCCTTTGTCTGAGGGGTTGCTGGCTAAAATTTTTTCCCAATTTGGTGGGTTTTCTTTTCACTCTGTTGAAGTACAAAAACTTTTTAATAATACGAGGTCCCAGTTGTTGATTCTTTGAAGTGTTTCCCATATGGTTTGTGTTTTGTTCATGAATTATCTGCCTATCCCTATGTCTCCAAGACCTCTATCTACTTTGTCTTCCAGTAGATTTAGTGTTTCTGTTTTAACATTTAGTTCTTTGATCCATTTTGATTTTAGTTTAGTGCATGGCGATAGGCAGGGATCTAGTTTCAGTCTTATGCATGTGAGCCAATTTTTCCAAAATCATTTATTAAAGAGGCTATCCTTCTTCCAGTCAACATGTTTAGCCCCTTTGTCAAATATCAGGTGGCTGAGTGTCCTTGTAGTTGTGTTTGCATCTTCTAATCTGTTCTGTGGATACTCATGTCTATGTCTTTGCCAGCACCATGCTGATTTTATCACAGTAGCTTTGTAATATAGTTTCAAATCAGGAATTAAGATGCCTCCTGTTTTGCCTTTGTTGCCCAATTCTGCCTTTGCTAGTCTAGGTTTCTTCTGTTTCCAAATGAATTTTAGGAGTGTTTTCTCTATATCTGTAAGGCATGTTAATGGCATTTTGATTGGGATTGCATTAAATCTATATAATAGTTTTGAGAGTATGGCCATTTTAACAATGTTGGTTCTTCCTAGCCAAGAGCAAGGAATATCCTTCCTTTTTTAGAGTAGTAATTTTCAGCATATAGGTCTTTTGCATTCTTAGTTAGGTTGCTTCCTAAGTATTTCATTTTTTTAGATGTTATTGTGAAAGGTGATGTTTCCATAATTTCTCTCTCAGTGAGTTCTTGTTTGTGTACAGGAATGCTATTGATTTTTGAGCATTGACTTTATATACAGCTACACTGCTGAATTTGTTTATTACCTTTAGTAGCCTTTAATGGAGCTTTTGGGGTCTTCAAAATAGAGTACCATGTCATCTGCAAATAATGATAATTTAACTTCTTCCTTTCCTATCTTTATTCATTTTATTTCTCTCTCTTGTCTGATTGCTCTTGCTAATATTTCCAGAACTATATTGAAAAGGTGATAGTGGACATCCTTTTCTTGTTCCTGATTTTAGAGTGAAACCTTTCAGTTTTTATCCATTTAGTATTATGTTGGCTGTTGGTTTGTCATAGATAGCCTTTATGAGATTGAGGTAGACATTGTGCATTCTACGTTTCTGAGGTTTTTTTTTTTATCATGAACAAGTGTTGGACTTAAAGCTTTTTCTGCATTTATTGAGATGACCATGTGGTTTTTGGTTTTGGCTCTGTTGATGTGGTGTATCACATCTATTGATTTGCCTATGTTAAATCATCTCTGCCTTCCTGGAATGAACCCCACTTGGTCATGATCTATAATCTTTTTGATGATTTGTTGCATTCTATTTGCCAGTATTTTATTGAGAATCTTTGTGTTTATGTTCATTAGTGAGGTTGGCCTATAGTTCTCCTTTTGATTGGGTCTTTCTCTGGTTTTGGTATGAGAGTAATACTTGCCTCCTTTTCAATTTCATTGAAGAGTTTAAGGAGTATTGACATCAAATCTCTAAATTTCTTGTGGGATTCAGCTGTGAATCCATCAGGACCTGGGCCTTTCTTTGTTAGTAAGTTTTTAATTACATTTTCAATTTCAATAGCTGATATTGGGTTATTCAAAATTGCTATATCTTTTTGTTTGAGCTTTGGAAGTTCTTCTGTTTCTAGAAATCTGTCCATTTCCTCTGTGTTTTCCTCTCTATGTGAGTAGAGGTTTTCAAAATAGGCATTCATGACCTTTTGAACTTTCATGGGATCTGTGGTAATTTCCTTCTTTTCAGTTATTATTGTGTGAATTTGGATTTTTCTTTCTTTTCTTGATAAGATAAGCCAGAGGTTTGTCAATTTTGTTTACTCTCTCAAAAAGCCAGTGTTTTTATTCATTAATTTTTGTATTGTTTCTTTAGTTTCACTTGCATTAATTCTGCTCTGATCTTTACAATTTCCTCTCTTCTATGTGCTTTGGGTTTAACTTGCTCTTCTTTTTCTAGAATCTTGAGATGTAGCATTATTTTGTTTATTTGTGCTCATTCTGTTTTATTGATATGACAAGTTTTCACTATATATTTCCCTCTTAAGACCTCTTTCATTGCATCCCACAGATTACAACATGTTGTTTCTGTATTTTCATTGAGTTGTAAGTATTGTTTTATTTCTTCTTTAATTTCATATATAACACACTGAATGTTCAGAAGGTTGTTACTTAATTTCAATGTATGCATACTTTGCAATTTCTTTTGCCATTAATTTCCAGTTTCAGCATACTATGGTCAGACAATATGCATGGGGTAATTTCAATTCCTTTGCATTTACTTAAGAATGTTTTATGGGTTATTATATAGTCCATTTTGGAAAATATACCATGTGCAGCTGAGAAGAATGTATATTCTGATGTGGTTGGGTGGAATACTCTGTAAACATCTACTAACTCCATTTGCTCACAGGTATGATTCAGTTCTATTATTTCTTTGCTGACTTTTTGTCTAGTTGGTCTATCTCTTTGTAACAATGGAGTATTAAGATCCCCTCATGTAATTGTGTTTTTGGTTTTTCCCATCCATTAGAATTTGTCTGATATTGTTTGGTGTTCCTGTTTTGGTGCATATATATTTGTAATTGTTAGTTCTTTCTGTTGAATTTTTCCACTAACAAGTATGTAGTGACCTTCTTTATCTATTTTAATCACTTTAGGTTTAAGGTTCTCAATGTCTGCAAACAGAATAGTTACCCCTGTGTTTTTCTGGGCTCCTGTTGCATGGAATACTGCTTTCCATCCTTTGACTTTTAATCTATGAGTTTCCTTCTGAGTCAAATGTGTTTCTTTTATACAGCATATTGTGAGATCATTTTTCTTGATCCATTCCATCAATGTATTTTTTTGATTGAATGATGCCATTCAATCAAAAGAATCAAAAGAATAGGTGAATTGAGGCCATTTATATTTATGGATATAACTGATATGTACTGGCTCAATTTTGCAATGTTATTTTCCAGTTGTTTGTTTTCTGCTTTTCTCCCTTGTTTAATTGCTTGTCCTACCTGCTGGTTTCTTACTGTTGTTGTTCTGGAGATTGCAGTCATTTTTATCTCTAGTATGTCTTTCAATACTCTTTCTAGGGTTGGCTTGGTGCACATAAATTTCTTCAGTTGTTCTTCTTTGTGGAAGTATCTTATTTCTCCATTAAATTTGAAAGAAAGTGTTGCTGGGCACATCAGTCTGGATTGTAAGTTGTTTTGTTTCAGGGCTTGAAACACCTCACTCCAAGTTCATCTTGACTTGAGGGTTTGGGCTGAAAAATCCTCTGTGATTTTTATGACCTTTCCTTAATAGATGAGTTGTGTCTTTTCTCTAACAGATTTTAGTATTCTGTTTTTATGTTGTATATCTGGTATCTTAATTATTATATGTCTAAGTATAGGTTTATGTTGGTTGTGACTGTTTGGCATTCTATATGCCTCATTTATCTGCATATCAGATTTTTTTCCTCATGTTTTAGAAATTTTCTGCTATTACTTCTGTGAATAGCTTTACTATGTCATTTGCATTGACTCTTGCATCTTCACTGATTTCTATTAGTGCTATATTGTTTCTCTTGGCATCATCTTGAAGTGCTGCATGGTCATTTTATGCTTCTTTGTTAAAAGTTCTAGCTTTTCATGATCCCTAATTGTGGTCCTGTCCTCAAGATCCAAAATTCTATCCTCAGCTTCATTTAAATGGTTTTTCCAGCTTTCTCTAGAATTTTTTGTTAGATATCTCTTTGAGTTTGTTTCATGGATTCTGCTTGTTTTGTTTTAATCAGTTTCCCATGCTCTTGTACTTTTTTATATATTTCTTCTCTAGCTGCACTTAGCAACTCCTTTACTAAGGTTGTTATTTCTGTCTTTCCATGGGAGATTACTTCTACTTTGATTTCCTCTATAGCCTCATGGATTTGTCTTTTTATTTCACTTGCTGTCTTTTCAGAGATTTCTGGTGTGTGACTTTTGAAGTTCTCTATTTCAATATCTCCTTTACTTGTTCCTGATGGACTAGATGTTTGAGATTTGATTTTGCTTTTTTGTTTTGTCATTTTCACCTTTCAGACTAATATTTGATCTTTCAATCCCACTAGTCTCACCTATCAGAAGTGTGTATCTTAGGGTCCTACTGTGTGATTGATATTTATGTTTGTCCAGCTGCACTGGGTGCCACCATGAAGAGGTGGGCCAATCACCTGAATTCCTCCTAAAGGGCCTGTTGGTTGAGTCCTATATTATTCCTAGGCTGACAAACCTAAGAGTATTGATGTAAATCAACCCTAATTTCCTGCTGTTATTATATCTTCAGGTTGTTCCAGGTCAAAAGATCTCCCTGTCTATAGTGTTTCTCTTGGCTGGCACTCTACTGTGTTACTGGTTGTTTCATATGCTTTTTTAATTTTTTCCAGGTTGGGGAGGCCTTATTGGCACCCTCCTCAACCTACCTGATGTTCTCTGTGTAGAGGAAGAACTCACCAACACTTTTGCCAAGCTCACCATGGTTGTACTTCTGGAGGGGGCTTGGTTATTGTTCCTGTTTAGCCACTGAATATTGCAAACTATTCCTACTTTAGGTGCAAACTCACCACACTGATGGAAGCCTGCTGAGGTCTTCTGTTTGGATGAGGGGTTACTGAATCTCTCATGGACACAGCATGGTTAATTCACTGCATTCCAGTGGGGGGAGGAGTGAGAGCAGAAGATCAACAGCAATACTAGGTCCAGGAGGTGGGGGACCAGAGGGAAGTGTTGGGATGGTAGGGGCATGCAAGAGGACAGCTTGGCCTGGCCCTGTGCAGTCCTGGAGGTCCTGTGTCCCATGGCAAACAGTGGAAAGGCAGGATGCAGAAGGAATGGGCTGAAAGGGGCCTGTCTTGCATGCTGCTGATGGTCCTGTGTCCTGCAGCAGATGGTGGGATGGAAGGGAACTAGGAATTTCTAAAATAAATCCTATATTCTTTTTATTATTTGAAAAATTCAAATCATGGAATTTTTTTATGTTCAAAAGCAAAAAGAATGAAGGACAGAAATAATATAGAATTTTTTTAAAAAAGTAACAAATCAACACTAGTTAATATATCACATGTTGCTATCTTAGATGTACTTGTTCAGGTTATAAGATCTAGGCATAAAAAACAATCAAACAATCAAACAATGACAGCACAAACTGTCTTTTTTGATGAACTAACAGAGATTAGTAGTATAGTTGGCTTGCACCCATATAGATACATAGTTATATGTATCTACCTACATATATATAATTTTGGAAATATTGAATAAATTGTCTAATGTCAAAATGAAGTAACTGATTATATGAGCATATACATATATCATTAATATGGATATACATGTGTGTATACACAGACACACACACATATGTATGTACATATATGACAGAGAAAGAGAGAGTGAGAGAATGTGTATTTACAGAATAGTCACACTTTTTGCTATACACACTGTAATAGGGGTGTGCCTGCTGCTGGTTGCATGTCAAGCATGAGGCATTTGTCATATGGAAGTGTGTGTTAACTTCTAGAAGCATGAACTGTGTGTCAGAAAAGGTGTCAAGCAATCATGTTTCAAAAGTTAATCAGTCTTCTTTTATCAACTTACTGCATGTATATTCTATCTCTGGTATCCATAGGCAAAATATCTCAGACAATTTGCTTTATGAAAGTTAGAAAATCTGCTTAAAATATTGAAAAAATATTTTGATGTATCAGACCACTAACGAATTAAAAAAGTGAAAGAAATATGAAGCTAAAACCAAAAAAAAAAAAGCCTAATAGGGTAAAACTTACTTTTGAAGTCATTGCTATTTTAGAGTTAAATGCAAAGTCCTATAATAGTATCCAAAAAAATGAGAAAGTGAGCACATCTCTGTAAACATTCACAAATTAAAGACATACCCTAGTCCACTATGGCTAGCTAACAAGAGTAAGAATAAACTAGGAATAATCTGTTCCTTGCAGAAACTGAATATTTGATTAAATTAATCTGAGATTGTGATTGACTGTAGCTCCTTATAAAAATTGTTAAAAACTATATAAAACTATATCAGTCATCAAATTATAGCCCTTTTTTCCATCTAAACTATTATAGTCACAATTAAAAAGTCATGAAAAATATGAAAATGTAAACACAAATGAATAAAAGATAATTTAAAGAGACATAAGGTACATACAAGAAATGAGGTGTTTGACATAAAACTTTAAAATATTCATGCACACATAAAAGAAGCCTAATAATATTTGCAAATATGTAGAATATAGCCAAAATAGAAACTCCATAACTATGAAGTTCAGATAATAATAAGATGTAATAAAGCATAGCAAAGTATAGGATTCATGCACTAGATTTAGGTCAGAATATGTTATTTAGACTGCAGAGATACAGAAAACTATAAAATCTAGTAGGAGATAACCTAAATGTCCTAAGGGACATAAGTGATACAAAGTTCAAAGAGATGTGTAAATAAAATCACAGTGAAGAAAAGAGAGTAAGTTTAAAGTAATATTAGAAAATATATTGACCAAATTTTTCCCAAGTTGTAATTTATAATGAAATACAGATTCAAGGTACTAAAACTATGAAATATAATAAAAGTTTTTTAAAAAATACTTGGTAAATACATATAGGCACATCAAATTAAATATGTTCAAAGATACAGAATATTGAAGACAACTTTAAAAGGGAAAGTAATGTGTCTATTTTAAAAGAGACAATAATAAGACTGACAATAATTTTCTCAATTGAAATAAAGTAAGCCAAAGACAAAAGAATATTCATTCAATGGATTCAGACTATTAAGTTTATAACATAGCCTACAGCCAGAAAAATATAACCTTCAAATACTAAATTAGGGAGAAAAAGAACATGCTCAGAAAAAAATAAAAATGGAAATAAGTTGTTACAAGCAACTCAGCATTAAAGCCATATTATTGAAAAGAAAAATATGCAAAAAACAAATTTGCAGATGTAAGAAAATGTAAGAAAAACAATAAAACTTGAACTTTGGAAGCCAAAAATCAGCAGAACCTCTTTGAAATCCTACAAGAAAAAAAATTTTCAATACAAAATGCTATATTAAGGAAATATTCTTCAAGACTTATTGTAAAATACGATGTGTTTAGATAAATACAATGTGGTTATCTTTTAGTGTTTATTATTTCTTTACTGCATTGAATAAAACTATAGAATAATGTTGAATAGAAGACGTGAGAGTACATATTTTTGTGTTTTAGTAGAAAGCATGCAGTGTTTTTTTTATTATTGAGTGCATCATTTCTATTTTTTATTGACTTTTGAGGTTTAGACAATTCCATTCTACTCCTAGTTTAAAAGACTTTATTACCAGAAATAGGTAATGGACTTCGTGAAATGGTTTCTTCAATATATACTGAGATGATTATGTGATTTTACTTTCTAAGTTTCTTCAAATGCTAAAATGTTTCTAGTGCTTTTAAAAATAAAATCATCTTGGCATTCCTTGTGTAAGACCCATTTGATCATGATATAGCTTTCTTTTTTTGTAATGTTTGATGTTCTAAATGCTCTAAATTTTCTAAAGTGTTATAAACATCATGAAGACTGTGTTATAAGTGTTCATAAGAGTGACTGCAATGGATGCAGACCTAGAATATCCCCCAAAACGTCATCTGTTCAGAGTTATGGATTTTGGAAGGTGATTGTACTCCGTACTCATCACTGGATTGATCCATGGATGAGATTAGAGCTAAATGTGCTGTCAGGAGGTGGGACATGTTTGGAAGTGCGTTGCAGAAGATGTGACCTGGAAGGGCATAACCTCTTTCTTAGGCTTCTCTCTTGGCTTTTGGCTTCCTGGCTGCCGTGACATGAGTGACTGTCCTCTGCTATGCCTCTGTGCCGTGCCATTTCTGCCTTAGATTTGGCAAACCATGGGGTAAAAAATGAGAGTCAGAACAAACCTCTCCTCTAAATTGTAAGGATTAGGCATTGTGTCTCAGTGTTAAACAAACTCACTGATTTGGAGTCTAATTATGTTTTCGTTCAGTTTTAGTAAAATAATAATGTAGTCCTCATAGGTAAGTTGAGAAGTGTTTATTTTGCTTAAGTTTTCCTAGAAATTTTGGTAATAGCTTATCTTTAATATGTTTTTGTTCAGTTTTAGTAAAATAATAATGTAGTCCTCATAGGTAAGTTGAGAAGTGTTTATTTTGCTTAAGTTTTCCTAGAAATTTTGGTAATAGCTTATCTTTAAAATGTGTTACATAATACATCATTGATGTTATATTCATTTTAGAGTACCCTTTGTGGGAAATATTTTAGCTACAAAGTTGTTATTTGGTGAAGGATATTTGGCTGTACATATATTTTGTAAAATGTGTTTATTTTCTGTACTAATGTTTTCATAGTCCTCTCTCTTCATTTTTCTTCTTAAAAATTTTATGAGCATGTAACATTGAACATACTTATAAAGTGTACTGTATGTATTAGTCAGATTTTCAGTTGTTGGAGCACAATGTCTGACACCCACAAATTAAAGGAGGAGAGATTTAATTTGGCTCAGTTTTGACAATTTTAGTGTATGGTTGATTGGTAACAAGGCAGGAATACCACAGTGGAAGGGAATAGTGAATTAAAACTGCTCATTTCATGGTCGTCCGAAAGCGAAGCAGGGACACAGATTCAGAGAGGAATGAGTGAAGGACCACGTAGATTATTCTAGGTCATATCACCATTATGTACCCAGGACCTTATTGTAATAATCTATTAGGCATTTCTTAATACAATGAAAGTGACATTTCAGGATAAACAGTTACTATTTTACACCCAAACACATCTCCTTAAACCATAGTAAATTTTCAAAAAAAAAAAGACAATAATAATGCACTTCTGATAACTTTCCTGCATCAACTAGAAATGCAGTCATTTCTTCCACAAAGTCACAACAGTTTCAGTTTTTCTCAAAAGTCCAAATCAAATTCTTTTGAGACTCAAGACAAACTTGTCGAGGAGCCTCTGTAAAAGTAAGAATCACACCAAAAGCAAAACAAACCAAATAAAACCTTACATAATCTTTAGCTACACTGTTACAGGCTAAAAAATTCCATTTCAAGTAGAAGTATTAGTACCAATTAAGACCAAATCAAGACTGAAAACCAGTGGGACAAACATTAAGTCTTATAGTTCTCTGTACACCCAACACTGATGAAAATCATGGTAAAATCTAAGTTCCAAAGGGCATAGGTGGCCCCATTGCTATGGCTTTGGTGTTTGCAGCTGTTGGGGACCACAAATTATAAATTGACATAGAATCTGTTCAAGACCCTGCTTGTAGGCTGACTGGAATACAGAAACTCCCTCTTTTTCTCTTAGTCACAGTTGAGACCTTAATGGCCCATGGTGCTGTGATGCTCACAGGGCACAATGAAGTTTGCTGAGGGTAAAAAGGGGAGGGATAGTCCCCATGTGTAAGGATGGATGTAAACTTGTTTCTTTTATGATGTTAAACTTGCCCATTTACCACTACTTCAGTATTGTTCATGTGAAGTATATTAATGGTATTTTGGTCAGGATTGTGTTAAATCTGTATAAGAATTTTGAGAATATGGTCATTTTAATTGTGTTGGTTTTTCCTATCCATGAGTAAGGCATATCTTTTCCTTTTCTGATATTCTCTTTGAACTTTTGTTTTTCAGAATACTGTAATTTTTAAAATATAGATCATTTACTTATTTTGTTAGATTGATTCTTAACTATTTCAATTTTTTTGATGCTATTTTGAATGATGTTCCCTGAATTTCTCTTAGTGAGTTTGTTGTTTGCGTACAGGAAACCTACTGATTTTTGAGTGCTGACTTTCCTTCCAGCTATGCTGCTGAATTTAACTCTAGGAGTCCTTTGGTAGATTTTTGGGTGTCTTTTATGTAGAGTAGCATGTCACCTGAGAGTAATAATAGTTTTACTTCTTTTTCTTCTATCCTGATTTCTTTTATTTCTCTCTCTTGTTTAATTGCTCTGGCTGATGTTTCCAGAACTATATTGAATGGGGGTCCTGATAGTGGATGCCCTTATCTTGTTCTTGATTTTATAGTCATTTTATAGTTTTCATCCATTTAGTATGATGTTGGCTGTTGGTTTGTCATAGATGGCTTTTTATCACATTGAGGTAAAGACCATTTATTCTGATTTTTTTTTTTTTTGCAGAATTTTCATCCTGAATGACCACCGGACTTTATCAAAAGCTTTTTCTGCAACTATTCAGATGATCATGTGATTTTTGTCTTTGGCTCTGTTGATGTGATGTATTACATTGATTGACTCACATATGTTGAAATATTCCTGCATTCCTGGGATGAATTCCATTTAGTCATAAAAATAAAAAAGTAACATATGCTGGAGGAGCTGTGGGGAAAAAGGAAGTTTTCTTTACTGTTGGGAGTGTAGACTGGTACAACTACTGTGGAAATCAGTCTAGCTATTCCTCAAATGACTAGGATTAGAGGCCCCATTCTCCCCAGCTATTCTCCTTCTGGGTATCTTTCCAGAAGAACTAAAAACATCATACCACAGTGATATATGAGCACCCATGTTTATAGTTTGGAAATTTGAATTTACTAAATCTTGGATACAACCCAAATGTCCATCAACCAAGGAACAAAAAGGAGGTAGTATTTTATACAATGGACTACCACTCAACTATAAAGAAGGATAGACCTGAGACATTTGTAGGGACATGGATGCAACTTGAGATCATACTTTCTAGTGAAATAAATCAGACTCATATAGATTGTGTTGTCTCCCTAGTATAAGAAGCTGAAAGAGAAAATAAGATCTAAAACATACAATAGATATTGTGAAATGAGAAGATACTGTTCAAAAGGAAAGAAACTGGTGTGGGAGAAAGGAGAAAAGATGAAAGTGAAGAGGAATATATATATATAATATATATAATATATATAATATATATATATATACAAAAATAATTATACTACTAATTACAATTAGTTCATTGAAAAGAAAGTTTCATGCACATGTTTATCTGATCAATTTCTCTTGTCTATGTTTTATATATGAGCAACTACTTTAAAGATAACAATACGTGCGTAATAACCATTGTTATTCTCCTATCTTGTTTTGAAAATTTAAAAAAATGCTCTTCCAGGAAAGCAACCTCCCCTTCTCCCTGCACTGACTAATAAAAAGAGATACAAGTTGGATAGTCTGCTTTTTTCTCGTGCTGAGGCATTGACCTCCTAGCCCTCCTTTTATGAATTACTAAATTCATTTATGCTTTTTCTTCATCCCTTGCCATAGCCTTCAAACAGGCAGTTGGGGATCTTGGTCAGGTCACTGATAATCACCCACAAGTCCTCTCTCTTGGGCTGGCTATATTTATTGGCTTCAGCTTTCCTCAACTGATATCCCGTATTCCTAGTACCTCCAAATATCTGAGGTCTCTAGTGCAGCTACCACTTCTTTTCCAAGGCTTTATGCATTGCCCTGTTTGGAGCTCTTTGCCTGAACTCTCAGGCCTTCCTTTGAAATCTAGGTTGATGCTTCTGTGACACCACAACTCTTTCATTCTGGATGCCAGTGAAATCATGATTTTATGTACAATGCCAAGGTCTATTTTGAGTAGAAGCAATAGCCAGGCCTCCTTACACCATGATGGCAGAAACCTCCGAGTTCCCGGATAACTGAACACTGTGAAATGAATTTCAGGGAACCAACTGCCTAAAAGACCTTTCTCAAACAGGGGACCTAGGGGCCCTCTTCTCAAATGGAAGGTTAGCAGTTTTGTATCCTCGAGACCTTTGTGGGTGGAATTTTGCTGATTCTTAAGATGTCCTCAACACATTTTTCTTCTTGTTTCTGGACAGAGTATTAAGATTTCTTTTTAATGATATGTACCTTTTTAGTAACCCCACATTCATTACTTCAAATTTATACATGGCTCATTTTGGGACATAAAGTTTTTCAAATTTTTCTGCTTTGCTTTTGGCCTTGATTTTTACCATAAACCTGGCTAAAAGTAGTTATCTGTACCCATACTACACACTGAACTTTGATATACTGTCTTGGTATTTCCTCTACTGGATTAGTAAATTCATCACCCTTAATCTCAGTGTTCCACAAGGTTTAAAAACTTGGACAAAGTATCAAAAAATTTTCTACCGTAGAGTATACAGACCCTCTTGTCCAACTGCCACTGGAATTCTTATTTTCAGCTAAAATCTCCTGACCTTGCCCCCACTATTTGCATTCCTATCAGAATCTTGTCCTTTTCTTCTCCAAGCAGTACTACCTACCATTAGTTTTTACTTACAGTATTCCAGACCATTTTTTAGCCTGAATCTCCCAACCTCTTAAAATTTCTTATGCATGTTTGGATCGAAAGTCTGCACAGACCTGCATCTCGGTGCGACTCTTTGGGCGGGTAGGCCCGCCCTTCATCCACAAGGAACTGCCTGGAGATCGGCATCTGGGCCAGGTCTGTTTGGGCCCATAGCCCCGCCCTTCACACCCAGGAAGTCTCCCAGAAAGCAGCATCTCAGGCTGTCTCTTTGGGACCCGAAACTCTCGGAACTGTAGAGTGGCCTGGGCTGTTTGGAT
>PVJX010029209.1:0-23148 GCA_004027295.1 Dolichotis patagonum
AGATGGATCAATC
Organism: Dolichotis patagonum; assembly: GCA_004027295.1. Taxonomy (NCBI): domain Eukaryota; kingdom Metazoa; phylum Chordata; class Mammalia; order Rodentia; family Caviidae; genus Dolichotis; species Dolichotis patagonum. The sequence continues at coordinate 14 of PVJX010029209.1, forward strand.
AATGGATGGATGGGTGGATGGATGTACAGATGGTTGGGTGGATGGGTAGATGGATGGACAGATGGACAGTTGCATTGATATATAGACAGGGTGAGTCTCTTGGGCTCTGAGAGAGAGCACTATCTGAAGTCCTTCCAAGAACCTGTGTCCTTCCCATCAAGTGCAATGAAAGGCTTCTAAGACAGGAGGGAGGAGAGAGGCATGGGAGCTGTGTAGGAAGAATCAAGAGGCAGAAAGAACAGCAGTGTGGCCTTCCAAGCTGAAGTGGCTCTTTCTTGTGTTCTCACCTTCCTGGCTGTTACCCCAGAGTGGAGATGGCCTGTGGGAATGCCAGGTTTCCAACTCCAGGACATCCTGGCTGTGGGTGTTTCAGTGCTCACGACAATCGGTTATTTGTCACTTGATTTATCCAGAAGGCCGGTGCAGGGGTGAGTCAGAAGACTGACGTCCCTGCAGTCAGAGTCTGCAGCAGCTGGCGTCTGCCCTCCACCAGTGCCATGTTCCCGTTCCAATCCCAAGTCGTTCATCACTGCTCCTTCCTCCTCTCTCCACACCGCAAAATATCAGCTCCCGACTCTGATCCTCAATACACTTCTACAGAGCCCCCCGGCTCTGTTCACTTCTGGGAATGCCAGGCCTTGCTCAGAGCCTCCATTCCAGAGACGGCCCACCCTCCACCCTGACCGTCCCCATCCCACAAAGACACGGTCAGTGTGGCGGTGCTGCAGGAGAGGGCAGCGCCCGTGTCCCTCAGGAGACCCCTGTGTTGCCTCCCCTACCTGCCTTTACCTACTTCCCTCTGCCTCCCACCACGCTCTCCCTGTTCCCCATTCCCTCCCTGGCCCCATCGCAGGACTGCAGGACCCTACCACCATGGGCAACAAGGGGCAAACAAACAGACGGTTCAGGTGGAGGTGGCTCACCATCCCAAAAAGAAAGACAGACAGAAAAGAAGCCCAGCAGAGGAGAAGCACGAGCCCACCCCATCAGCTGCCAGCCGCAGGGAGTCTGATCACCTAGGGCAATGGAGACAAACCCATGGCACACGGTGACTGTGTTTTCTTTGAAGACAAAAAGTATTACTTCATGAGTAGTATTTTCTAAGCTAAAACCTCAGCACTCAGGTTTAACCGCAGTGCTGAGATAAAAATAAGTGGGTCTTGGGTTGCAGTTTGGCACTCGGTCTCCACAAGGTTCATCATCACTGACCTAGGGGGACATTTGGAGTGAGGGACCAGTGACATTTCACAGGTGAAACCAGGGAAGCTAAATCCTGCTACGACAGGATAGTCCCGCACTGTAAAGAATATTTTTCCTTCCCAAAAGCCAATCATGCCACCCCACTACAAAACACTACCTTACTTCCACACACATTTATGAGGTGGGGGAAGGGGGCCAGGGCTTGAGTCAGAGCACTAAGGAAATCTTACACTCGAGGGCGACCACTGCTGGGGATAGGGTTTCTGAGCTGTGGGTTAGAGGGAAGGCATGGGACTCCAGGCAGAATCCGCCAGGGGCACTGGGTGGCCTCGTGCAGGTCACCCTTGCAGTCGCTGCCTGTCCCTGCTGGCTATGCAGAGAGAGGCAGCCCCAAAATCATGGTGCCACGATCACACCCCAGGAGAGCCATGGAGATGACCTCAGGAGCTGACGCACATTTAAAGGGTTTCCATGGGGCCAGAGGGCGGCAGCCTGCCTGGTAGAAGCAACCCCAATGGGACAAGTGAGCTCAACCTTGACCACAGAGGGCATCGTCCTTACTGTCCGCCTTGAGGACAGGGTCCATGCCCCAGCCATCCTCCCACAGGGCTGGCTTCAGTCCCCTCACACGGCCTCCTGCACTGGGTGTCCACAGCTCAGGCAGGTCCTCAGTGCTGACACTGACCGAGGGCTTTCTGAATACAAGCTGGCACTGTGCCCGTTGTACACACAAGCTACTTATACGACTGGTATTTTCACAATCATCCTTCAGCTGAGCTATCTGGGGTGCAGACGCAGGAGAAAAGCTACCCAGAGGCCCTGAGTGGCCAGTGGTAAACAGGCCGAACCAGCACAAGCCCACCGAGGAGCAACCTGCCCCAGGGCAGCCTGTGCCAGCGTGCGGGGCCAAGAACCACTCCCTGGTCACCTCTCTGGCCCCAGCAAGGCTCCTGTGCCTGGTGCAAGGTGGGTGCTAGCTGAGTGATGAGCAAGTGGACCAAATGAACAGACGGGCTTTGCAGACACTGCATGGCACTGTTCCAAAGGAGACAACCATGCCCCCAACAAAAGACAGCAGCAAGAAATGAAGCAAAGGAAAATGGTGAACGTGGCCCCATCCCTGACCTGCAGCCCTGTTCTGAATGTTCCCACTTTTAACCTGCAAACAGCCACCCTGCAATGTGGCCACCACAATCCTGAGTCACAGAGGAGGAATCTGAGTCGGCAGTCTCTCCTTTGCCCAGGGTCGCCTCCCTGAGAGTGTCAGGCCCACGGTCTCTGGCCCCTGGGGCAGGCCCTGAGTCCCTGTGGAATCACCACCTTGACTCCTGAGCCTTTGGGATGCCATTTCTGCAGCTCAGAAGTCTGCAGCCTTCTCAGCCCCCACCCAACAGCAAAGCCTGGGTCTTACCCTATGGGTCTCTGCTGGGAGGCCTGGGCCCCAGCATGGGGAAAGTGCTCCTGGCACCTTTCTGCCATGCAGAGTGGGAATGCTGTGAATCCAGGCCTCGCCAGCCACACGCAGTACTTAGACTCTTGCTTCTGAATCCTAGGCCACCCCAGTGCACCCTGGAATTACTGTATGTAGCTTTTCCTGTTCCTCTACAAGCCACTGTTTCGCTGGGACAGGAGTCACATGACACACACCAGCTGGCACAAAACGTCACCCATAAAATGAATCATCGGGATAGTGACAAGGCAAAGGGTGAAAATACCTTTCTCCCTGTTCCCTTCTCCCTTAGTCAAGCTTCGTGCTGAGGGCAGAAATCATCCCGGGAGCTGCATGGGCTCACCACGAAGTGCTGGCTGCTCCCTCCTTCTCCATCTTCCCACAAGGAACCAGTGTAAGACCAGTCGTGGTCAGGCAGCTGGGACTCATTCCCAAGCCTCGCCCTTCTCTGAACCCACTGAGCCGTGGGCGTGCTGGCCTGAGAAGTCTGTCCTGTGATTATGTCTACGACCAAGAGGCAAATACAAGCTTACTGTCAAATGTTCTACGTTAGTTCTATATCCTGAATTTAAAAAAAGGATTTCTCTTTCCAAATCATCATTGGCTTCCCAGCTTCCCAGATTCTTCACAGCCTGGACCCAGAGGCCTCTTGATTTGAACAGCCCACCCCAGGAGGTCCTGGGATGAAGCCACCATTCCCAGCTCCTAGGACACCCGGGGCTTTCCTCTGAGCGACCAAGCGGCTTTGGACCACGCATACCAACCGCTCTGCACTGCCGCACACTCGGACACTGGACCAAACCCTGGCACCAGAGAAGTCTGAACTACTGGACCAGATGCCGGATGGGGGCTGAAGGCAGAAAATGTCAGGCTGCCTGCGCCTGCCCTCGTGAACAGCTCCTGGCTCACTTCAGGGGAAAGAGCAGGTCCCCCAGCCCAACCTCTACCATGGCACCAAACTCAGGGCCTCCAAGTTTCCTGGGCATGTGTCATCTCGAAGCACCCCTTTGCTGCCTGGACACCCATTCTCCAAAGGCTCAGCAACACCCAGCTCTTCCGGAGCAGCCTGGGAGGCAGCACCCCCTCAGCCACACCACTGCCCCAGCAGTCCCTCCTGGGGCTGACCTGCGCTCCACAGGGGGCGACCCCCTGTCTGAAACTAGGGCATCCGAGTTGAAAGTACTGGCCTGCTGGCTACCTAGAAGATGCAGGCCCTCTTCAGGCTGGCGTGGACTCCTACCACGAAAGACCCAATCAGGTCCTGCACCATGAACCCCATTCTCGGGAGAGGCTGAGAGACTCAGGGGCCAGCCCTGCTTCTCGGAGCTGATATGAGGACGGGGCCAGGCCACGCAGCCTACGGGCCCTGCTCACACGCCTGCCCCAGAGTCCTTTACACAAGCAGGCTGCCTTCTGGAGAGGCGGTTTCTTCCAGCTCCGGAGATCTGGGGGATCCAGGAGTGTGTAAGCCTAGGGTGTGGGGACCCCTTACTGAGCTAAATCTCCCCACCTCCTCCACCCTCCTCCTGCACCGGTATCAGCAGTGGGGCTGCAAACAGAAACAAAATCTTTGTCTTCATGGAGCTCGCATTCGCGTGAGAAAACAGACAATAGATAAAGTAAAATGGTAAAATAAATAACATGAAAGGTACTTATAAGGAAGAAAACTAAGCAGGGAAAGAAGGTATATGTGTGGAGGGTTACATGATTTTAGCACAGCCTCGCTGAGAAGGTATGTGCCAGCCCCCCAGGATGACTGTGTTCATTAAGTACTGCACACACATACCAATAAAAATAAAAACCAGAGGGAGGTGGGTGATGAACTAGGCAGTTATCTGGGAATAAAGAATTCCAGAAGGCAGGCGCAGTCCGTGCAAAGGCCCTGAGGCACAGCTTTCTGCTGTGTGGCATGGTAGGGAGCTTAGAGGCCAGCATGATGGGCCACGTCAGCCAACGAAACAAGCAGGAGGTAAGGTGAGGACAGCATCCCAGGTGACCCTGGGCCTTTGCTGGTCCCAGGAAGGACTCTGGCTTTGATCAGTCCTCTCTTGATGGATGAGGAGCCTCAGCTCAGAGGTAACTAGTGATTCGGCAAAAGCCACATAAAGCTAGAGCTTGAGCCAAAGTCAACCGTGCACACTTCCGACCAAGAGAGACCCAGGGCCTCTCGCTCGTACGCACAGCCCCTGACCACGCCGTCCACCTCTCACTGGGCACAGCTGCAGCGTAAAGTGACGCAGACGGCAGCTCCGGCGCTCAGCCGCGCAGCCCAGGCTGCAGTCCGGGTGTGGGAGGCTGACAGGGATGGAGACGCAGCCTCCTCGCGCCAGGAGCCCCGCGGCCACAGAGCGCGCTCCGCCCCCTGCATCCCTGGCTGGAAAAAGCAGCCGCCTCTCCACAAAGTGGGTTTGTTTACTTGGACAGAGTCCCCGGGCTGGTTCATGAGCATCTCGGCACGCACACGCTGCAGAATAAATCACTCACATTTCCCATTTTAACTCTGGAAACACAGCCCACGAGCGCGGCGTGCGCTGCGCCCACGTGAGCGTGCTGTCGTCGCTGAGAGAAGGGATCCTGGGAGGGTCCGGGAGTGGGGACCTGGACAGCTGCCCCCCACTCTGTTCCCCAGGGCCCCCTGGCTCCTGATCCCTCGGCCCGGGCCTGGCCCGCTGGGAGTTTTGCTGAGGTTCTGGCTCTGCCTCCTCTCGCCCGTTCTTGAGACGTCTGTTATGACGCGGACCTAACTGCCCCTCCAAAGCACGCGTTTGAAAGCTGGACCCCCAGCTGACGGTGGGGGGCTACCGGAAGGTGGCAGAAACTACGGGGCCTACGGGAGGAAGCAAGGCCCCAGGGACTGTGTTTGAAGGGCATTTTTTGTCCCCACTCATCCTGCTGAACAACCCTAACCCATCATGAGCTCTCTGCCATCACGCCGTGTCTCTAGGCCCAAAGGTGCCTGGGCTGACCACAGACTGAAACTTCTCAAGCCAGAAGCCGAAGTTAATCTTTCCTCCTCCAAAGCTGCTTATCTCAGGTCTTCTGTCACAAAAAGCTAGCTAACAGGGGCTCTCAGGCGCACTCCGGACTCGACGGTCTCCCCCGCAGCCTGCCTGCCTGCCTTTCCAGGCAGCCTCACCTTTCCAGAGGCCTGCGAGAACTGGAAGCCCAGGGAGGGACCACAACCCAGGAAGCCATGGTCCGAGGCCTCGGTGCCCACAACACTGATAGCTGACTTGTCTACACTCCATGCCCCTCATGCCTGACTAGCTGAGCCCTCACAGCAATACTGTGAGGCAGGTTGCATGGCTATCCCCACGTCACAGAAAAAGAAACTGAGGCAAGGGCAAGTCAAGTGACCCACCCAGGTCACACAGCTGGTAAGTACCAGGGCTGAGGTTTGAACCCAAGCATCCATGCTGCAGACAGCCTCTCCAGGCACAGAGGGACGGTCCGCCTGCTTTTGGGGTACCCCTAGAACAGATGCTTGCTAGGCAGAGAAGATGCTGTGAGTCCTGATGGAGACTCGGGCCAAACTGGGTGTGTTTACCTGTATTCACCACAGGCTCTAACATGACTGCCCTGTAGAACTGCCTCCACCATGACTGAAACCGAAACTTCTCCGGGTCCTTTTCCGAGTCTATTTGTATCCCTCAGACAAGCATAGGAGGAACCATAGCAGGAACTGGAAATATGCGCCAAGAGAATGAGGGAACAGAAAGGTGAACAAATGGGTGGACCCGGCCAGTCTGGACGCAGTAGGCGCCTCCTCTACTGACCTCGGCACAGAGCACAGCTCCGGTCAGCCTTTCCATCTGCCCCCCCGGCAAAGACCCACAGAAGCACTGAAATAGACATAGACACTTTATTTTCTCCTTTTACTGAAGCTAATTCCATGCTTCAGTTTAATTAAAAAAGCACAATAGTTTAAAATGTTGGATCTTGATGCACTGTTATTCATGAATATTTATTACTCTAGGCTACATAAAATTGAATAATTATTAGCAATTAAAAGAGGTGAGCAGAAGGCTTTCTGGAACCCCCTACCAAGGGCAAGAGGGAGCCAGGAACACTGTGACCGAGAGCGCCGAGCACAGATCCTGCAGGAGCGGGAAGAAAAGCAAGAACCTGTGCGTCAAGGCCCAGCCAGCAGAGCACCTGCAGCAAGTTCTGGAAGGGTCTCAAGCGGAGTTTCAATTTAGTCCTCTTCCTGGTCTTCTGCACTGAATGAGTCTTTTATGTTTCCTGAGATCCCAGATCCGACTGTGGCAGGCAGGGCACAGGTGGGAGGAACAGAGGAGGCCTTGCGTGGGTCACATGCCTGTTACTTCTTTAAACTTCAGCTAGTATTAATTTTAGGGGCCAGCATTGCTGGCTGCTCGCTCATTTAGAACACTTCACGGCATCGTTTTACTGGTGCTGGTGCGTTTTGAGCGTATCATATCCCACAGGCAGGGACAGCTGGTACAGACGGAACCCCCGCTAGAGCTCAGGAGGCTGACGGGGGGAGCAGCAACTCCTGACAACGTCATCCTGCATTAGTCCCACCAGAATCACCAAAGCAGCAGGCAAAGTATTCAAACTCAATGAGATACACCCAGCCCCACTGGCTTCTCAGCGCTGAACATCTTCTTTCATCCTAAATGGTGCTCTGGCCTCCAAACCCACACCCTAAATAAATTTAATTTTTACTTCCTTTGCATCAATAATCATACTCGCTAACACTGACTGAAAATTTGCTACATACCAAGCACATGCAAGAGTGTGTGTGTAGGAACTCATTCACCAGCTCTCTGTGCAGCTCTGAAATCTCAGGAGTCATCTTCGTGTACATCAACCAAGAATCTCCTCACCTGGGCAGGTTTTTCTTCCACCAAAGCCTCATGCCATGGCCACATATCATAATTCTGAACTCAGTCAGCTACAGCAAGGTGCAGGAAGACATGGAACCTTTAATTACTTCCCCGCTCACTTTCAAAGTGCATTCTGTTTACTGAGTAGGTCCACACCCAGTTAAGAAATTTAACGTTGGCATCCCTGCAATTGCCTAGTGGTTAGATGACCCATACACTTGTGTCCAACCCTGACGTGAGTTCTGTAACTCCTAAAATTCAAACTCTGCATAACAGGGAGTGCCTACTGCTCAAATGTCTGTTCACACAGCCCCCTCCCCCTGCAAGAAAGAAGAAGTCTGGAAATCTCAGAGATGCAGCAATTTCGGTGGTCCTCTCTGCTATGTGCGTGCACATGCACACACACTCTGAATGTTTTGTTTCCAGAGTGGGATGATGTTGCATCATGCACCATTCTCCGTGTCACACTCAGAAACAACCAGGCAGTCGGGAGGCCCTGCTTACAGACTCTGGTTGAGAAAAAAGTCACTACCTTATGTCATAGAACAATGACAGGCAATGGTCTCACTCAGCTCAGGAGACCACAGGGTGTCTAACGTTTCAATAATGAAGCAGCTTCTCAGTCTGAACCCCAGCCTCTTCCTCAACAAATGTTTCTTCCACAGAACAAACCTGCCAGGTTCCCAGCAGGTTGTGACAGGTGAACTAATGTTAGAGGAGCATCTCAAACACACTAGAACACTGGAAAGTACATGAGCATTCACCTTTCAAAATACAGAGGACCGTTTTCTATTCTGTTTCTTCCTCAGTCATTTTATGGTTGTTTTGCATTTTTCCAACTTAAATGGAAACTATCCTAATTCAGTGAGGACTGGAAAAACCAAACAGTAGCCTCAGGACAGACTTTGCAAAAGAGAAAGAAAAACACCAGGAGAACCGGCCCAGATGCAGAAAGCCCAGCAGCAAGGCCCAGCAGCCTTTCCAAATGCTCCCAGAACAGAGTTTTGGCCATAGGAAATGGATCTGATTTGTCACCACGAAAATGAGATTCTCTGGGGTGGAGGGAGTGACTATTGCCTTCACTCCAGCCAAAAGTTTGCTCCCCTCTCTGAACCGGTGACTGCTGGACAGGCATGACTGGCAGAGAGCTGACACCACCAGGACACCAAAAAAGATCCAGACATGATCATTAATTTCGTGCCCCAGTCACTGCAATCTGAGTGACCAGGGCCAAGCTGAATTATGTAATGGGTGTCTCAGGGGGTGAATTTGTTTAGAGGTAGGCCAGCACAGAGCAGTCTCATCAAACCTGGGTGGAAGCAGAAAAGCACACCCACCATCAGTCTGCCACTAGAAAGAGAGTAAGATCAAGGTGGAAACCAGCACCCAAGGAAGGAAATGAAGATTGCGATGCAGACAAAAGGAAACAGAGACAGACAGAGAGACAGACAGAGAGAGAGAGAGAGAGAGAGAGCACACAAAGAAATGCAAAGTCCTAGGCATACAGGAGGATTTGGGAGTAACAGTTCCCTTCCGTACACATCTTCCCTTCCGCTTACTCTCCCTCTGAGTGCAGGAGGAAGAGTAAGTCCCCGTTCAGCAGAGCAGGGCTCTCCTCCCGTCTCCAGCCCTGTCACGGGCGCCTCGGGTCTCAGTGTGACTTGGACTCAGATGGCATCCAAGCATGTTCCTTCACATCCCACAGCTCGCTGGCTTTTCTTATTCTTATTCATTATTATTCCACGTATATATCAACTTTTATTTTCTGTACAGAGACAATCATCAAATGCTAGACTACAAAGAGTCTTTTATCGCTTCTTTGGATAAAAGGTTCCTACAAGCACCTAGGGTGAACGTGACGATTCACAGTAAAATACCGACTGCTTCCCTCTGAACTCAAGAACAAGAGAAAGAGAATTTGGATCATTGCTGTTATTAAACACTGAAAGGAGGTCATAACCTGTGCAATAAGGCAAGAAAATGAAATAAAAGGCACACAGAAAAGAAAGGCACAAAACACCACTCATGATTCATGGATGACACGATGGTATGCAAAGAAAATCCAAAAGAATCTAAAGATAATATTAGCAACAAAACTAGAAAAAGAAATTTTTAAAATTCTCACATGTAATGACATCAAAAAGTATCAAATTCTTGAGGATTGATCTATTGAAATATTTGTAAGATATTCAAAGTGAAAAATACAAAACACTGCCAAAAGAAATTAAGGAAAATTAAACATGTCAGCTTCCCCCAAACTTAGTTTTATAATGTATTTCTAACCATTGTAGCATTTTTACCTAGCAAGATTTTTTGTGTGTGGAAACTGGCAAGTTGATTCTCAAATGTATGCATAAATGCAAAGGACCAAGACTGTCACAAAGAGGGGAGAATAAAAAGACAAGATTGACAAACTTAAATTGCCCAAAAAAAGTACATTCATCCTACAGCTACAATATTAAGACAGTGTGGGATTGGTATTAGGACACAAGATAAGCCAATGGGACCAAATGCAGAGTTCACTGACAGACACACGCAGGTACACAGGTACCCAAGCTGCAGCAGAGACACCCTTTTAACAAATGACTCCAGCCACTTTCCTCCTGGCTAAGACACAATGCCTGACACTTACAAGTTAAGGACAGAGAGGTTAACTTTGGCTCACATCCAAAGTCTCAGTCCAGGCAAGGCCAACTGGCTTTAAAGGAAAAATAGTGCGGTACAAGAGATAGAGATAGGAAAAATGCTCACACCACAGTGACCAGGAAGCAGAGAAAACTAGGAGCAGCCAGGGAAGGAGGAGATACACACCTCCAGGTCACCCCGGGACCCTCCTCACCTTCCCACCTATGAGGCTTTTGGGCCATTTTAGACACAAACCACAGCAATGATACTACATCATTTTGAGCTCTGAGAAAAACCTCTGCCCCTTCCTTGCATCAGCACATTAAAAAAGAAATTCCAGGTGGATCATGAGCCTCAATTTGAAAGCTCAAACAATAAAGCTTCTAGAATGAAACATGGGAGAAAGACCTTATAACATGCAAACATTTTACAATCTTAAAAAAATGATAAATTATATTTCATTAAAATTAAGAACACCCCTTCCCAAAAATATACCATTGATAGTAGCCATAGACTCTAATAAATATATCTGACAAAGAACTTAAACCTAGAATGGAGAGTTCTTTAAAATCTAGTTTAAAAATATACAATGTATCATAAAATAGACAAAATACTTCCTTAAACATCATATTAAAGAATATATCCAACTAGGAACATGAACAGAGCTCAACATCCATTGGTAATTACCTTAAAAACTTTAATGGGCTCATTATCACATCTACTAGAAGAAGAATATGAAAAAATACTAGGTTTTGGCAAGAAAATGGCACAATCAGAAATCTCATACATTTCTCAAGGAGTAAACTGGTATCACCACTTTGGAAAACTGTTCATATCTACTAAAAATCTGCTCTATGACCCAGCTATTCTACTCTTGGGTGTACAGTCCTAGAAGAAATGAGTACATATGCTCCTGAAATATAAAAGAATATTCCGATAGCCAAAAAATTGGAAAGAACACAGATGTTCATCAATTATACAACAGACAACAAACTTGAGTGTATTCTTCAACTCTAATTATTATAACAAATATAGAGAACTTCAGTTATATGTCAACAGAGATAAATCCCACAGATAAAATGCTAAATAGATAAAAAAGACACAAAAGACAATACACAGTACATATCAGTTATCTTTTGCTGTGTGATAAATTATTCCAAAACTGAGTGACTTACCATACATTTATTGTAGACCATCTCTGTGGATCAGGAATCCAGGTACAGTTTAGCTGGGTTCTGAGCTAGGTTTTTTAAAAGGCTTCAATCACGATTTCAACCAGGCTGCTGTAATCTCCAGGATCCGTGGGAGAAGGGCTTCTTCCATGCCCGGTCACATGCTAAATGGGGAAAATGGAGCCAAGGGCTTCCATTCATCACTGGACATTACCACAAGGGCATCCCAGAACATGCCAACAGCAGGCTTCAACAGAGCAAGCAAGAAGAATCAGAGAGAGAAAGCAAAACGAAAACCAGAATCTCTTGTGAACTAACGCTGGCAGTGATATCCCGTCACTTTGGCTGTATGGTCACTGGGCCCAATGCAAACCCAGAGGTTAGGATCTTGTCTACCACACTATCATAGTCCACTTCCATGAATTTCAAAAACAGGCAAAACTTGACAATTTTTCCTCCAGTAGCACCATCTGGAGAGAATGGTTTGGTTTATCCTTGTAGGCGTGGAACTACGGCTGTTTAATTTGCTTTCCAGCCCTAAGTCAGGGTCATGCTTGGGACAATGTCTCTAATATTTCACAGAGCTCTCACAAATCAACTGCATCATATCTAAGTCCCCTTTACCTAGGGTGTCTGTAAGTAATGAGAAATTAAAACGTCAATTATTCTGATCCTTCTAACTGAAATTTGAGAAAGTACAGATACAATCTACTATAATTACAGTTTTGCACTGAGTTTTCCTTAAGTTTTTCAGAGAAGGTGCAGATGGCATATTTGGCCCGTTATAGAATTACCTTACAGGTAATTACCTTACAGGTAATTCTAAAGAATTCACCTTACAGGTCAATCTCACCGAGTCTGAACACACACCTCATGGAGAAAGGACGAAGACTCACGCCAATTTTAACAGGGAAGACCTTTAGGTTCGGAGGCTGGAGAAACTTGCCCCACATAGAGCTGGAAGAGACGCAGCCAGTATCTATACCTTGTTTATCTACACAAAGGGTGTGATCTAACTAAATTCACTCTGTGACTCCCCATGTATCACTTTGAAAGAAAAATTTTAAAAAGCCACTTAGTTGTTCTGTCTGTACCAGTCATAAATGGTTCTGATAGAATCAATAAAGCAGGTCCAAAAGGGCCCCATTAGTTGTCAAACTGAGTTACTCCAGGTCCAGGAAAGGACGAGCACGGGTTATAAACATATTTTAAATGGCTCACTAATTACAATCTTACCTGTGTACACATGCACGCACTGAAGTAAAGTATAGTAGAAGAGCTCTGACCAGCAAGGTGCTCCGCTGAGTCAGACACCAACAGAAACCTGTCTGCTCTACATCTAGGGGTACAATGGAGGGGCCTCGCTAAAGTCAGAGAGAGCCTAGGCAGGTGATGTGAATGGATAGCAGGCTTCCTCAGATCCAATTATCACCCAGTGGGCCACCAGTGGGGTTCCACAGTGCAGCACCTGTAGCTCCAAAAACCCCTATGAGGCAGTAAGAAGGTGGCCACCATGCTATGGAATATGGGCAAGAGAAAAAACACAGTTGGATCGCATGAAAAACATCAGCAGACTGAGTCATACACACAACAGCAAAACTTCTCTGAGCTACTCAGGACAAGCCAGTTACTCGAAGCTAGGACTGTGTGTGTGTATGTGTGTGCGTGTGTGTGTGTGTGTGTGTGTGTGACAGAGAGAGAGAGAGAGAAAGAAAGAGAGAAAGAAAGAAAGAAAGAAAGAAAGAGAGAGAATGTTTTAATGCTCAGTTGTTCATTCATCAGACGAGGCATGATAAGGAAAGTCTACAGTGCAATATTTTTCTTGTTTCTCTCACTTCTTCAGGGTGGGTCTCCCTGTGTAACCTGGGCTGGCCTTGACTCGAGATCCTGCTGCCTCAGCTTGCAGAGTTCTGGGGTTGCAGATGTGAACTCCCATGCCCAGCAATACGTTTTTTAACTATGTAAAATCTAATTATTCATCTTTTTCTGTAAAAGGAACTATCCATTTATTTAGTAGCAGATCTTCTAGCTTGATCTTTGGTTAAAGCAATCTATAAGGAAGAAGAGAGTAGGAGTGTAGATCAGTGGCAGAGTACGTGCCTAGCACATGTGAGTTCCTAGGTTTTATCCCCAACATTACAAAAACAAAATACCAGAAGAAGTTACCTTCACTCACAGTCACTAGACAAAGAGCAGTACGGAGGTAAGAAGGCTGGCAGCAAGCTCCCAGGAAAAAGAGCAGACAAATACCGACCAGGGAAGCCCAGGTAGCTGGGAAGAGGGTGCCAGTGGGGTTCCCTGCAGGGAATTCAGGCAGGCAGGGCTACACCAACACAGGGCCTGCATGCATAAGTGGGTGTGCACCTCCTAGACCTAAGTAGGGCTCCAAATTTAGTAACAAACACACATAAGTGGTCCCTACTCCCTGCACCACCCCCTCACCGAAGCAGTGTTCTCATGTCACCTTCCACAACATTAACAACACATTTGATAATTGCTTCTAACACACATGTCCACGCACGCGCGCGCGCGCACACACACACACACACACACACACACCTAAACGGCACAAGAACGCAGTTCGCACCAGCAGAGGTGTGATAAGGAAAGTCTACAGTGCAATATTTTTCTTGTTTCTCTCATTTCTTCAGGGCGGGTCTCCCTGTGTAATCCGCAGTTCACCCCTAATTCTCAGTTCTGCCACTTTTCAGTGTTTGATCTTATCCAAGTTATTTAACTTCCCTGAACTAATAGAGATTTTAAGAGAATCAAATGACAAAATATGATACAGGATAGATCTCATTAAAATTATTCAATTTCCCCTAATCCTAATGGTTCTTGAATAAGAACAAAGATCCAGGGTCCACACTCCATACAAGCTCATCCTCCTTAACAGAGGTGAGGTTTATTCCAGCAACCCATAGTTGCACTCTTCATGTAAGGATCTTAACAGAAAAATCTTACATTTCTGCCATTGCAGAAATCCTCTATTTCCACCACTGCTTGCTAGTTTATTGGCTTTTCATCACCCAGGCAGTTTCAATCCTCTCTTATCCTCTCCTCCTGCGGCTGCCTAATGCTATGATGCCACAATCCAGTCTCTGTGACTCGGGGAATGTTTCCATGGTGATGAGCGGTGATGTCATAAAGGGGGGATTGTTACAGGGTTGAATGAAATCTGGCACCAGATGTACCCTGCCTCCTTACATAAGAGGGGGAGGGAAAAATCCATGTGGGCGCATCCAGAAAATGGGAAACTGAACCGCTCAGGGCATGGCAAGGAGTGAGGACAAGGAGAGGCAGCTCCAGTCCCGCCCACCACCAATCAGCAGATTCATTCGGCAAAGAACAGCCAGTCACAGTTCACCAAGACTCGTTTCCCACCAAAGGAAACCAGAGCAACGAAGAAGAAGCAGTGTTCACTGGAGACGCGAGCACATCTCTCCGTCCACCGAAGCCCAGAGTGTCAGGCGGTTATTTCACCAACGCCATTGCCAGAGCCCTACATGGCAACGTGGGTCTGCATGTGCCAAGAGCAGACTGTTGTGATTCGGGGCGCAGCACACATTTTAGAGTAACAAGTCTCACCAGAAAAACAGCAGCCACCTCCAGTTTAATTCCTGGAGGAAATCAAACCATCTTGTTAAGAAAATTCCCAGAAGCGAGATTGTATTAAGAAGCACCTCACAATGCTGCTTGCCATCTCTGGGCCCTCAGCGAGGCTTGAGGAAGAGGTGACACCACCAGGGACCCGGTCAACAGCTGGGGGAAGAGGAGCGTGACCCTGCCCAGCAACGCTCGGGTGTGAAGACTCAGTCCTTGCAGTCCAAGGCCTGGTCAGGGAACTCACCACCACAGGCTAGGTCTTTTTCTGTCCCTTGATATCTCAGAGTAACTCAGTGACTGCCACCATTGTTAGTGCCAAAGAATGGGTCCTACCCCATGAAAATGGGTCCTGTCCCTTCCTGCCAGGGGTACAGCACAGCACCTACCTGGCAAGCATGAGGCTCTGAGTTCAATTCCCAGTGTCGAGAAAAAGGGGGGGGGAGGCAGAAAGTAAGGAAGGAGAAAGAGAAAGAAAAGATCTCCTTTGAGCCTATAGAAGGTTCTGGAGTGGGGGCGTCAGCGCATGGAGCTCCTCCTCTCTCCGAGGCAGCGAGTTCTCCTAAATGCTCCACTCCTGGTGAGTTAAAGTCCACAGCAACAGCCAAATATGTGTGCAGTGCATGGGCACTTCTCTCTGCCCTTCATCATTATTTATGAACTCACTTCAAAGGGAAGTCATTTCTATCTGGGAAACCTGACATATGCTTTTCCATACCCACACATGCATAAAGATAACTGCTTTCTTATTATTCCATACAGCAGGAAGCGGTGTCTTCAGACACCAACACGGGCGGCACCAGACCATTTACCATGGATCAGAGACAAGCCCAAAGGCTGAAGGCTCCATTCCCAAGCCACTCTCCAGTCCCCAAGCCCACCGTGACCTCACCAGTCTCTTGGCCCGTGCTGTCCCCATGTTCAGGAATGGCCCACCTGGACCCCACTCCTACAGCTCCTTCACCACTAGCGTAGGCCCAGGGTGAGGAGCCCAGATCTCCTGCTCAGTGTTAGCTCTTCCACTCCAAGAGGGCCTCTGAGGACAAGGGGCCATTCCCTGTTCAGATCTGAAGACTTGGCCCAAGTACATGCTGCTAACAAAACACACAGCAAGGTGAAAGGAACGACCAAAGCCAAGATCCTTGAGCTCAGCATATCTCCAGTACAAACACCAACTGTTTTAAATTACAGCTAGTAACTCTAGTGAGTCAAGTGACTAACTTTACAGACAAGGATCCTGGACTGAGATCTAAGAGGAGTGATGTGAGCAGAGGAGAAGCCTGGAACTCTGGAGATTCCACGTCCTCAGCTGTGAGGACACAGACACAGAGCCGAGAGGTACAGCTAGTGGAAGGACACTTGCCTAGCATGTGTGAGGTCCTGGGTTCCATCCCCAGCTCTGCGTTAAAAAGAAAAATCACAGGGAAAAGTAGAAGTCTGGGCTCCAAGTCCAGCCCTAGCATTCCAACCCATTGAAAGAGCCTGAGGCATTTTCACAGCTTAAAATTGGGCCGGGTACTACTTCAGGGAGGATGCTTCAAAGCATTCTGCTGCCTCCCTGGGTTAACCCTGTCCATTTGGGTGGCACCCTAAAATGCCCCTCCTGTAGACTACTCACAAGGCTTCCCAGGCTGGGACACACTGGAAAGGAATCAGTCAGTGCCTGGCCCAGCTACTCATGTTCACACCACCCCACCCAAAGATGTCTGCCCCCTCTCCAAATGCCCTTCAGCCCACCCTGGGCCAGGCCCCCAAGCCAGCAAAGCTCTTTTAAGGCTAATCTCCATTATTTTGCAAATGCTTCTCTGTGTACCAGTACATTCTGTCACTTTCCTGGTCCATGACAAATGCTTGGCATAAAAGTCACCTCTGGAAATGCATGAAGGCAGACAGCAAGCATGTTCAGAGAGGCCTGGGGAAGGCGAGAAGGCTGGGGGTGTGGGGGGGACTCCTCATCACAGTGCATCAGAAACCCAGACACGTGGGGATGGGGTGGGGGGGTGAAGGAGAAAACTACTGGTTCAGACGCCAGCAGCAAGTACGGGCTGAGTCTATCCTAGTTGCTCAGCAACCAAGAAAAAGCATTTCAGAGAGCAAAGGGCTAATTGGACAAAATGAATAAATTAGACATTTCCAGAGTCATCGCCATCAAATAACAACAGGCTTGGGTAGCCAGTCTTTTCTGCTGGTGAAAGTGTCTTCAGATTCCTCCCTCAGCTTTGGTCCAGCAAACTTGAGGGGTCAGGGGAGATGGAGGCCATGGAAGTCATCAGGGATATCACAGAAGTTGGAGAAGTTGAACTGAAAGACCTTTACGGTCTCTGTTAATTCTTAATATTTGATCAGTTTTGCCCTGTGGGGTAGGAAGGACGAGAATGGACGTGAGCCCACTCTGGCATTCCGAGGGTAACTTAATAGCCCGCCTGCCCCCACCATCCTGCAGGGCTCCCCTCCGCTGCATGTGAAGCAAGCAGCTTCCCACAAAAGCGAAGAGTGGCAGTTGTTAGGGAGCCAGTGTGGGAAATGAGATGCTTTGCTGGTGGCTGCATTTTCCCCTTGCTCTGCTTTGCTTCCCGCATTGGCTTCTTTTAATCACAGCAGAACCCCACTGGCTGCTCTAATGATAGACAGCACGGCTTCGACGCAGCTCGTGGTGGAGAGGACGGAGCAGGCACAAGGCGCTGCCGTGAAAGGAGGCAGGCAGAGGGAGAGGAGGGCGAGGGCGGCCATCAGCTGCCTGGGCTGGAAAGAGAGGCTTCTGTTTCTGCCGCCAGCTGCAGGTTGCTGGACACGCCCAGGGGAAGCCACTGCCGCTCTGTTTTTCAGTCTGAGAAGCAGGGAGTACGTGTTTGGTGGTGTTCTGAGAATGATCCATGCCGCTGCTAATTACTCCCTTGCTCAAAATGCCTCAAAGTTGTTCACTGCCTACAAAAATGAAGTGCAGGTTTGTCAGCACAGGGCACAATGCTCTGTGGCCTGGCCCCATCTCACCTCCATCTCACCCAGTTTTACATACACACACACACACACACACACACACAGCTCCCTGTCACCTCCAGCCGTGCTTATAAAAACCAGAGCTCTTGTGCTCACACGCAGCAAAGGCTTCGGAGAGCATCAGGGTCCCCTGGAGGAGGCCCAGGACTTGAAAAATCTTGGTCAGAGATGGAGAAATGGGCTCTGGTGCCCACGTGGGTCTTGTGGTTCTGCTGCCTGACCTACGCCAGGGGCTGAACCCCCACACTGCATTTGCTTGTGTTTACAGTGAGCCTGAGGACACCAGAAACCTTATCAAGTTGCTGTGAGGGTACAAGAGATACCAGATGCCAAGGTGACAGCTCAAGGTCTAGCACAGGACGATGCTCACTGAATGCTGTCCATTACTGTTGCAAAACTGTACCTTTCTGCAGTGAAACAAAAGCTGATCTCCTTACCCCGAGTCTCTCAGCCTGTCCCCACTGCCCGAGTCTCTCAGCCTGTCCCCACTGCCAAACCCCACAAAGCTCTACCATTATGTCGCCACAGCGAGTGACCTAGCTACCTTCCAGCTTATCAGGCTTCTCCTCTACTTGTCTTGCCCTGCAGCTCAGTACAAGGTAACCATGGCCGTCTACAGACCATTCCCCACAGCCCCATCACTGTGACAAAGGGCCAATGACAGCTTCTGAGTGTGAAAAGGAGAAGACCGCAGCAGGCCCTCTGCAAACGTGAGCTCCCACACCCAAAGGCTTCACTTCGGTCTCCAGCATGGGCCTACATTTCCTTCCTAACTATTCATGCTGCTGTTAGATTTCAGGTTCCCAGGAGACCAAAATCAAGTCTGAACAGCTCTTAATTCCCAAGACCGAAGCACAGTTAGAGATGTGTTCTCAACACTTTAGAAACTGCTCCTTGCAGCATGGCCTACAGAACCCAAACCATACATCATCACTACTTTTAATGACAGTGATTGAATACAGGAAATATTGACTCGACCATGGAACACATTTGTTTCAAATCCCAGCTCCCTATAAACTTTCTTTTCATTCCAACTCCAGGCAGAAGAGAAAAACAGAGATGGGACAGGAGAAAGCAGAAAATAAGAGAAGTGGAAGTCCCCATACTTGCTCTGACACCGAAGAAAAAAACCAACAGTTGGCAAAGCTGCAATGGGAAATCACTGTTTAAGTGGCTAAGTGCCTCTGTTTAAGGCAGTGACAGAATTTAAAGGTCCAGGGGCAGAGTGGTTGCGTAACGATGCCTGTAGTTAGTGCCACTGAGCTGTACCCTTAAAATGATTCAAATGGCACCTTTTCCTCACTGCTGAAACAAAATACCTGGTGCCCAGTGTTAAAGGTGGGGTTTATTTAGCTCACAGTCTGTAGAAGTCTCAGTTGGTAGCTGGCTGGCTCCAAGGCAGCGTGGCATGGCAGAGGGGCACCGCAGAACCAGCTCACGGCAGGCAGAAGGAATCAAAACAACGAAATAGTGAAGCCCCACAGCAGGGCTGCCTTCCTTCTATCCCTTTACATTCGTCCAGGCTACCAGCATTTGGGTGGTGCTACTCACATCCAGAGTGAGGCCCCCCTTTATCCACACCCAGAGCCATGCCTAACCAATCAGGGGACTAATTCAATAACTACACACCCTTAACCCAGCATCACACACTCGAGGTTCTGCCACCTCTGAAACAGCCCACCTATGCCGGCATGAGGCTTTGGGAAGACATCTAGACACAAGCCATAAGAAACAGCCAGTTTTATTGTACGAATCTTTGATCAACAAATAAAAATTTAAGTGGGGACAGAGTAAAACAAACTTATCCCCAGTTCCCTCTTTCTCTAGCCAAAGAAAAACCCACAATGACAAGTATTTCACCAACAGAGAGAAAGCACCCTCGGACCAAACCGCTTGTTCTTGCCTCTCAGAGCTCATGGAGCTGAGCAGGAGTCAGGTGAGAAACAGGCGTCTCTGGCCAGGAGTACGCTGGCCTGTCTCTGCCTGACAGTGGCCCTAGAGGTAGAAAAATTCATCAAAGAGCATGACAGCTGACTTCAGGCAGGCATCCCTGTCCCCAAACAACTTCACAAACTGTCCCCAAGAGAGCTGGCAAGTTTCATCCACCATTAAAAGGTCAAATTTAAAGTGTGAAGGCCTCGGAAAAAAAAATTGAAGAGACAAAGGATAAATATAAGACCTTTTTCCATAGGGTAGGAAAAGCTAGGGAAGCAGAGGGTGCTTCCCTCTGCTAGGGAAGAGAGCACAGGGGGCAGAACTAGGGGCAGGGAGGAGGTCTCCTGCACTGCCTTGCATCCTTTGCTGTTTTTGTTCTGCTTTAAGCCAACACTGGCGCAGCACCCCCACCCAAGAATTCACACAGGCTCTGGGCAGTCCCAGCCCTCTCCCACCACTGGAGGCCCCACTGCTCCCCAAGAGACCACAAGCACAGCCACACTCTGCTGGCAGTGAACAGGGACCGAGCGTGCCGCCAGCTCACAGGACAGAGAGTTAGATGCAGAATGCACCTGCGGTTCAACCCACTTTCAGGAAGCTGCCTCAGTAACCTAAACAAGAAGCAAACCCCCCAGAAAGCAGCGGGCACAGCCACCGACGCAGGGGCCTCAGCACCCCAGCTTCAGAGGTGCCTGCTATTCTCTGCCAATGCGCACTCCGATGGACGTGTCACCCCACCCCCTAGGGGCATTAAGGTGGGGCTGGGTAAGAGTTCCCCGTCCCCACCCCTCATCAGCCTGTATTTCTCTATCTTTTTTATAGTAACCTTTCTAAATGGAGTATGATTTTGAGGATTTTTTCATGACAGTTCTTAGCCATTTACAAATCATCTTTTGAGAAACACAGATTCATTTCAGTCAATCATTTGACCATTTCTAATTCAATTATTTGAATTTTTGCCACTGAGTTGAGATCTTTATATATTCTGGATATTAATCCCTTGTCAGAGAAGTATTTGGCAATAAGTCATTATGAAAAATTATATATAGTTTTCTCAAAAAACTAAAAATAAAACACTATAAGATCCAATAATTTATATATATAAGAAATATATATGAACTCATATACGAAAATATATATATGAAATTATATATGTGAAATATATATGAAATTATACATGAAATATATACATGAAATTACATATATTAAATTATATATAAAAATATATATGAAATTATATATGTGAAATTATACATGAAATATGTATGAAATATATTTATGAAATTAAATATACATGAATATACATGAAATATGTGAAACTATACATAAATGAAATATATATGAAATTATATATATGAAATTATACATATGAAATATATATGAAATGTGAAATATGAAATTCTATATTATGAAATATATATATGAAATTAGTGTATCAAAGAATATCAAAGAAATATCTGCACTCTTGTGTTACTGAAGCATTGTTCACAATCCTCAAGATACGGAATCAGCCTAGATGTCCATCAATAGATGGATCAACAAAGAAACTGTGGTCTACAGCCACAACAGAATATGATTCAGCCATGAAAAAAACAAAATCCTCTCACCTGCAGTAACATGGATGGAACAAAAGGACATTATTTTAAGTGAAATAAGCTGGGCAAAAAAACCCAAAAATACTACAGGTCCTCACCCATATGCAGAAGCTAAAGAAGTCCAGTTCACAGAGTCGAACAGTGTTCACCTCAGCCTGGGAAAAGTCAGAGGACAGACGGAGAGAGTAAGTGCCAAAACACAGCAGATAGGCGGAAGAAATGAGTGTGTTCCACAGAACCATGAAATGACTACATTACATTAATTGATTGTATGTCTCAAAATAACTAGGAAAGAGGCCTTTGAAGATTCCCAGCACAAGGAAATGACAAAGTCTAGAGGAGACAGAAATGCTAATGAGGCTGATCTGATTGTCACATGATGCAGACAGGGATTAAATGATCACGGTGCGCCCGTCAGTAAGTGCAGCGATGACGTGTCCACTGCGATGGAATTTGGAAGCGGCCCTGGAGCTGCTGCTGTCTGGGACTGAAGGAAATGGGGGGCCATGAATGAGCCTGGGCTGGCCCCCCTCAGTGTGTGGCTCTCTGCCCAAGAGATGCACAGCCCTGCTCCCCAGCCAGCTGCAGGGCCCTGAGGGTCGTGGGAGGGACAGCTTTCTCCTCCCCTTAAAATGCACAGCTTCAATACGAGACAAAAACGTGACTTATCGGAGGTCGACCTACCAGCAGGGAGAGCAGGCCGATCTTCAAGACCTCTCTGTATCTAATAAGAAGAATCTGAATTCGTCTTAGAGCACCTTCTACCACGTGGCAGGCACCTTGCCAAACACTTTAAACTTACAAAATGCTCACATCAGCCATGCCAAGCAAAGCAATCCCAGGGTCAGAGAGGAGAGAAGGGGTTCTCATAAAAGGAACTTGCAAAGGCCGCAGAGCTAGCCAGTCAGAGGTAGCGCTAGATGCAAAGGCAAACACTACTCGTCCACCTAAGGGGACCTACCTTTCGTGTCTCCCGATGACTCTTCTGATTCATTCACCTTTTGGAGGGCCACTTTCCGGCAGGAAAATCTCTAGACCACACTGAAACCTTAATGGACCAAGGGGCAGTGCCAGAACAGCATTAGACGTTTGGACGTTGATGGGTGTGCCTTTACCACCTGACGGAGGGACACAGGCGCCCCACAGTCTCTCTCGGCCACACTTCCTTAGCAGGAAAACACTGTGATCAGGGCATCATGTGTTCCACCCAACCTAAGGTATCATCTTGGAATATTTACATTTTAAGAGGATCTCAGAGTACACAATGTCTTACACAAGAGAATGACTGACTGTGATGTTTCTGATCACAGGCACACACACAAAATTCCAGCACAAAGTTCCCCACCCCCCCAAAAAATAATACCAAAAGTATGAACAACTTTCATAATATTTAGTGACAATGGCATTCCCTTGCATACTCCTGCTGATTTACAGTGTATGATCCCCTTCCCAATACAGGATTTCATTGACACTTGCAACTACTACACTGCTGGGGAAACCCGAATCTCAGATATCGGCTGACTTGGACTATTTTACAAAGCCAGCAGGTGGATGGTGTGTAAGCTGGCTTCTGATTTACAGTTTAGCACAAGCAAAAGGGATGCCCCGCGTGTGACCCCGCATCCAGATCCAGGGTCCTGCCACAGCCCCAGCCCACTCAGCAACAACTATAAGCTATCTGTACCGTCATCTTCACCCACAGAGGTCC
>PVJX010029210.1:0-23128 GCA_004027295.1 Dolichotis patagonum
AAAGATAAATCATTATCAAAATTAGAAGTAGTAATATGCTTATTTTAATGCCTGAGGGTAAAAAAAGAGATTGTGTTAGTAATGCTGTTAATTGACATAGAGTACTTCACCTGAAAACTGCAAAATACACATTTGTCTCAAGTCCATTTTACACATACATACAAAGAAATTACTCTAAAAACAAGCAATGATAAAAAAAACTCCAAAATTTGCAATATTACCAATGCACCAAAGGAAAAAAATCACAATAAGCATCAGAAAATGTTTTGAACTCAATAGTAACACTGATGCAGACTTTCAATGCTGCTACAATAGTGCTTAAAGGCAAAAGTGCAAGTTTAAGTTCTATAATTTTTAAAATTAAAAGATGAAAATACAAGATTTCATTTGAAAGATACAATAAAACCATAGAAAGTTAGAAAAAATTAAGGAAAAGTAAAACAACAATAAAATAAAATAAAATAAAATAAAATGCAAATGTACCATAGAAAAAAACAGTAAAAATTTTATTCTTTATAATGAATTTATAACATAGAAAAACATCCAACCAGATGATCAAGAGAGAAAGTAAAATGAAGGAACATCAGAAAATTGAGGCATGAAGATGGCTCTTCAAGATTAATAAAATTTTAAAAAGATAATATTATGAATAATTTATACTGGGAAACAACATAATATTTAAAATAGACCTTTACCAAATTCACCAAAATTGACATTAGCAGAAATTAAAAATCAGAATAATTCCATCTCTATTAAAGAAACCTATAATTTCAAACTGCCTCACAATAAAAATTCTAAGCCCAGGTGGGTTGAGTGATGAATTCTTCCAGATATACCAAAAACAAATATACCATCTGACATAAACTTTTCCTGAAAATGTTGGAGGAAGTAACATTTTCCAATGTGTTTAGTGAGACCAGTGTGACCCTTAATACAAAATCAAGAAGAAGAAAGTAAGGGGTAGAGGAGACCCTGGTTCTCTTGAATAAAGATACAAAAATTCTACACCAAATATAGAAATATATTAAAAGATCATACCAGGATCATGTAGGGTTTATCATAGGAATAAAATTTTTGTTTAATATTCAAAATTCAATGCATGTGTGTGTGTGTGTGTGTGTGTGTGTGTGTATATATATATATATATTTTTTTTTTTTTTAAACAAGCTCTTGCTATGTAGTTTAGGCTGAACTTACACTCAGTATGTAGCCCAGGCTGGCCTCAAACTCGTAGTGATCCTCCTGCCTCAGCTTCTTGAGTGCTCAAATTACAAGCATGCACCACCATACTTGGCTCAATGTGTGCAACTTATAACAGAAAACAGGAGCAATCCATGTGGTCATATTGGTAGCTTAGAAAAGCATTTGATAATATTCAGTATCTGGTCATGACAAAAATTCTCACAAAACTGGAAAAGAATGGCACAGCTGAAAACTTGCAGCCAACATACTTAGTGAGAAAATTTTGAATTAATTTCTCCTTAATTCAGGCAGGCACTTATGCCACTGAGCTAAATCCCCTTTACTCTTCTCCCTTAATTCAAAGACTAGCTAACTACTGTTTCTACTCAACATTTTTCTAGAAGTCATATCCCATTCAATAAGACAAGGTAAAGAGAAAAAAAATAAGTTCATCTTTACTTACAGAAAATATGATTATGTACACTAAAAATGTAGAACACTCTGGAAGCAGAATAAATGAATTCAGCAAGATTATATGAAAATCTATTAACCTAGGACAGCCTTTTCCATTTCTATTTTCAGCTATGGATCAGGGTTTTCTTTTGTAAACATACTTTTCTTCATCCAATTTGATAGCTTCTAATTTTGAAACTGACATTATTTGGTTATACTTAGATGTGTTTCTTATACTTCTGCTTTGTGCTTTCCAATTACCAGTTCTTTTCTTTGCCTTTTATGCTTCCCTTTCCTGACTTGTTTGACTGAACTTATTCATTCCCTTGTTTATGTATTTTACTCTATTAGAAATTGTGTACTGTAGTTTAGGCTGTAGTTATTTACTTTTCATGGCATGCTTAGATGTTTAATCCACAAATACAATTTGTGCAAGTTTAAAGTTAGTATTTCCACCTTCCTCCGGAACAATGCAGGGACCTTAAAAATGCCTTTGCGTGGGGCTGGGGATTTAGCTCAGTGGCATAAATTCCTGCCTTGCAAGTGCATGGTTGTGAGTTTGATCCCCGGTACTGATAAAAGAAAAAAAAAATGCCTTTGCTCTTGTTACTTCCTCCTACCTTGTGCTCTGTTTTTTGTCTCGTGCTTTAGTTTTCCTTTTTATTGTAACCCCTCCAAATAAACCATTACCAGTCTTTATGCACGGCATCCTTTCATGCCTCTCATCTCCTAAAGGTTCATCTTTTTTCTTCCTGAAATACCACCTTTGGCAAGTTTTTCTTCAGACTCTGTAATTTGTAGTTCACTTTCTACATATTTGCACATGTCTAATTAGTCTTTTGCAGTATAGAATTCTAGATGATGCCTATCTTCCCTTGATATCGTGACAATATTATTGTCTCAAACTATAATCTTTTCATTCTGTTAAAGACTGCGGTTACTACAGGAGCAATATGTCTTGTTTCTACCTACTTTGAAGATTTCTTCTGTTTTTAACTCCTTTCAGTTTCACTCTGCTATGGGCTGGTATGTTGGTTTCTTATCTGTCTTGCTAAGGGCTAATGGACTTTCATAAACCATGAATCTATGTCTTTATCAATTCTGGAAAACTGCAAATTTGGATAAATATTCCATTTGTCATGTTGGTCCTCTTGAAGGCCACAGTGTCTCCTCATTTACTGACAGTCTTACTACCAACCCTGTCAAGATCTGGACCCTGCAGGTGTTTGGGGCTAATCTGCCCATTGCATACCTGCTTGCAAGGAATGCTGCATCCCTCCAACTGGCGACACCAGTTCTTCTCATAGCTCTGCTTAATCATCACCTATTTTCTAAAGCCTGTCCTAAAATCTCTTATCTTTACCTTTTCCCTGTTGTATGTATCTTTTCTTTCCAGCTTGTGTATTGCAGTGGATTGCAATGGATTGTAGTGTATTGCAGTGGATTGCATTTACCTATTTATATGTACGTCTCCCCCTGCTAGACTCAAGTTTCCAGAGAACAGCTCCATCTGTCTTTGCATTTTCAGAGACAGATAGTTAGGATGGGCTGCATGAATATTTATAGAGTGAATGAATGAATTGAATGAATGATTTCAGTAATGAGAACAAATACAAATAAATTCATAGGGGTTTTATTTTTTTCCAGTTTCAACAAAGGATTTTATTTACTGATTCTCAAAAAGCAAAATCCAGAAAATAGCAATCCACTGCAAGAATAGTGCTACAGGACACCCTCAGTCACCCTGCCTGTCCCCACAAGCGTGCTGTCCACACATGCACTTTCAAGGCAGGCTGACACAGGGCGACACTCGGGAAGGCACCTGGCACCTGTGGTCACGCTGCCAGGTGCACTCCTTTTTCCGCAGGTCTCCCCCCTTTCACAGAAGTTTATCACACAGAAAAATTTAAGGCAAAATATAACCCCCTGAACTTTAGTTATCTACCAGAAAAATAAAGATCTGAAAAGTTCTATCCTCCAATGTGATGAAAACACTGAATGTTAAAGAATATTCGAGTTACTCTGAGTGCCTGGGCTACAAAGCTGAGCTATTCACAGAGGAAGGTGAGTGTCAAGTTCCATTCCACTCTCCAAAATGGGAACAGAAGAGAGGATTCAATTAAAACATCTACAAAAATTGATATTCTCTGATGGAGCAATGTAAGCTTCCTCAACCACCAACAAATACTACCTTGTTGATCATGAACCCTGCTGATGTCCAACGAAATTTGTCTCAGATACAGAGTGAGTTTCAAGGCGAACCCTAGAGACCTTGGCTGTCACTGCACCAGGATCTTCCTGGGGAAACACTGTGAAAGACAGGATCGCCAGCTGCAGCCTCAGTTTCTCAGAGAGCTCAAAGGCTGCGGGAGGATTTCTTCCCAGAGGGGAGTTCCTTGGAGAAGACTCCATTAGGGAAAGATGTTTTGGTTTTCTCTTCAAGGGTGCTGGGAAGGACCATCACACTGTCTCCATCCTTCTCATCAGCTGGGCTGGCAACCTTTTTTTCCACCGTGAGCTGGAGAGAGAGAACTACTCTGAGAATCTCACTGAAATTTCTGCCAGCAGTAGCTGTATAGCAGATGAATAGCTTCAGTTTCTTGTGAGTACCAAAAACAATTTTACCACACAAGCACTCACAGCCATGCCCTTTTCGTTCTCTTCTGCCGGGTCCGGCATACCCACGAGGATGGCAAGGTCCCGATTCTCGTCGCGGTGATGGAGCGGTGAGTCTTCTGTGGACTCATCACTTGTTTGCACTGTTGTTCTTGCAGCAGGCAGGATAGGCCTCTCCCTTGTCTGTTGAAATGGTAACCGACTTAGCATTCCTCTTGGCAGACTCTGGCGCCTGCTTCGCTGCCCTGCCAAGCTCTGTGGTGCACACGGGGATCAAGTCCAGTGGACAGGAGAAGAGGGTGCCCCATGGGTCTCCCAGAAAGTCGTGGGCATGGATGCAACCAACTTAGCATTGGCCTCGAAGTTGACACTAAATTTTTTTCCCCCTGATAACCAGAATCAAGCTCATGACTTCACACTTACCAGTCAGGCCCTTATACAGCTGAGCTATCTCCCTGGCCCACGGCCTCAAAGATGAGAGTCCCTTTGTGAAGGGAGTTTCCTATAGGCCTGAAGCCTGCAGGGATGTGGAATGAGGAGGTGCAATGCAGCACCTAAGCCAGCAGGCTGGAGCCGAGAGACCCCGCCAGGCACAGGCGGGATTGATAGCGATCTCGTGACAACTAAGTGTGCACCATGTGAAAAAGCACTTTGCAGACTACAAGTGCTACTCCGTTGCTTTAATCTCCACCATTCATGTCTTATCTTTGTATAGTGGATTATTTTCCAAACGGTTGTCTCTTTAAATTTCCTTTCCATATGGCATAAAGCAGAGTTCTTGGTGTTCTTTGATCATAATGCAGCATATTTTTAGTTCTGTGTTTTTAATTCTGATTACTACACTTCTTAGAGTGCTAAAAACACCAAGGCATTCAGTGAGAAGCTTGATACAGTTTGACAGTTATTCCATTCTATCACAAAAACTCACTGCATCTCAGAATGCTCTTCTTGCTTGTGTCTTACTGGTGCTCTCCTGCTTTCTCTGGGTGCCTTCCCAGTCTTACCTTACAAGGGATTCCACTTGTCGAAGTGCAAATTGCTACTCACCCCATTCTCTATCCCCTCTCACCTGGTTCAGTTTTCCAGTACACTTGCCTACAAATAAAATATTACCACTTCTCATCCACACACTAGTATATAAAGTTAAGAACTCTGTTTTGTACCTGGAACAGTGTCTAGCATGCAATAGGTGCATAGTAATTTTTTTTAAAATAAATGCTATGGATTCTCATCAGTAAAATCTGGTGCTACCGGAGGCAGACCATTACAGCTACTTGGAGCATGCTAGCTTCCACATTCATCCTGATTTGGGATGAGATTACCCAACTTGACTATTTTGCTTTTTCTTAAAACAGACTTCTATGACATGATTTCATCCTAAAAACTAAAAAAATCACTTCCTCTCCTGGCAGCCACCTGAACTGAGTTCTGAGCTGGCCATCTACAGAGCCCTTCTGTTCCCTCCTGGTTTAAAGATAGTGGCAATTTCTGCCTGCATTTAGCAAGCTTTCAGGTTTTTTTTTCATACTCAAGGAAAATTTACATATTTTTTCTACCTATTTCTTCATTTTGGCAGGAGCTTTCCATTAATACTGTGTGGATACTTGTACAAAGAAAGCACCCATTTACAATGCTATGGGAAATAAATTCTTATTATTTCACAGAAGCAAATATCCAAAGCTGTAACTCATTCATGTCTTATGGCAAAATTGTCCAGAGATAGCATAAGACTTACTAAAGGTCATGTAACTAATGTCTGCAATACAGGTGGATCTAGTACATGTGTCCAGTGATTCCCTGTCAAGTATTTTCGTATTCTGCTGCCCTTTCCTTTAAGAAGTTCATTTGTTTTTCTTCATATATCTGCATTAACATGAAGCTCCTCAATCCTTATTTTGCTGAGAATCTTGTCTGTGTCATTGTTCATCTTACTTCCTCATCTTTCTATTATGAGACTCTGCTATCCATTTTTTGTGAGCCATTAAGCGCCTTTCTCCAGACTCAGCGTGATAGAAAATAATGTGGTCATTCAGCTGAACTGACATTCCAGGGTCAACTCTGTGGTCACTGAAAATGTATGGCCCAAGAATTCTACCATTACTTGTCCTTGCCCTGTGGGAGAGAGAGCTTGGCTCTGCCTCTGTCCCTTGGCAGCTGTGTGTTACTCTCAGTTTGCTACCAAGGTGAGCGGTGCACACTATGCAGACCATCAGGTCAGCAATGTACTGTGCTTCCCAAAATGTGGCCAATGCTTAGGGCTGGTGTATTTCTGTTGCCCCCCTTCTCCTGCAGTTGGGGTGCCTTTCAGCTCCATCTGAACTTTGGACTGGAGAGTAGGCTGGCAGTGCCTCCGAGGGGCCGAGTCTCTAAAGATCTGCAACTGAGAAGTGGCTGGGTCAGCAGAAGCCCGCCCAGCAGCCCTGCCCTTCCCTGCCCTCTGCTTCCTTCTGAGTTGTGTCTTGCAGTAAGAATTCAGCGCTTATTAGCTCATCATCATGTTTCAGTTTTTTTAGTAGTCTGCTGACTAAAGTCCCAACAATAACTATGACAATGAAAAAATAAGGGCGAGGAGGGGGCAGAAAATACAAATAGAAAAAGTCACTAATGTGTCTGGAGGAGGCTGGCTTGCAAAGTGCTTTGTAATAATGTGGTCAATGTGTCAGCTGCCCAGAAGTGCCAAAATCATCCCCCTGCAGTCACACTGATGAAGCCTTCTCAAGAAGAATTTCAGAATATGGAGATATGCAGAGAGCGCCAGCTGGTTTATATCGAAGCTTGTATTCTGAAAAGAATGTGCATGATTCCAAAGAACATAGTTTCAAGTTTGTCCATGCTATAAAAATGAATGCTGTATTGTGCCTGCAGGCAGAACCTTGAGACCACTATCTCAGAGACTTGCTGGTGCAGGATGTGAGTGTAGATTTGAGTCTGAGAAAGAAGACCTCTGAAAACTAGGGAGGAATCCCAAATAGTAATGGAACTACTATTACTCTCCCGAGGGAAAAAGAAATCCTGACTAGCAATAGATGAAGCCACACCACAGCAAAATGAATCACGGAGTTCTGGTGCCCAGAAACTCTTCCTTTGCTGTGTCCCATGGTCTCCACAGCACCCTCAGTCCTCATGCTGAACCGTGTCTCCTCGGGAATCCCATTCCAGGAGATGCCCACATTCCAGCTCTGTTTGCTCTGTCTGCCTTTTCCTAATCAAAGCACACCTCCTTCCTGTCCAGTGCCTCAGGGTTTGGCAAAGGGTTTCAAGCTACGATTTGGATGCTGAGGTATCCGTGGACTGTTTTGCCCATCACTTTGACGTTTGCACTTGAGGGACTCCTAAAGTCCTTGGGTCTACTCTTGGAAGCGAATCTTATCTCCCAAATTACATACACACCCACCTCAGCTGCCCAAGTGCCCAGTCGCAGAGATGGTACTGAATGTCCTCTTGTGTCCCTGGATTCTGCTTCAGTGTCCCCATAGCTTCCCACCCTTGGACCGTCACTGCAGTGACCAGAGACCCCAACAAGAGCTTTGATCTGAACCTGTGGTGCCACACTTTGGCGCTTGCTTTCTTCAATCTTTGAACTTGGGGAGGAGCAAGGGATGGAGAAATACACAGCCCTCAAGGACTGAGCCGGGTATCTCTCCAGTGGCTGTTGCTTGCCAACAAAGGTTTTGGGTGACAGTGGAATATTCCAAACGAGGGACAGGATCTAGCACTTCTTTGGAAGATCCAAATTAATTAAAGTACATCGTGGTTAGCGTTTTTAGAATTAGGGACTAGGGAGGTGACAAATGGGAACCTTTAGGGGACACTATGCTGCCACAGTGACGTTTGCACTGCTGTCGACTACGTCTCGTCCAACAGGTTTCTTGTATTTCTAAAAAATTTCTAGAATATGCAGCAGGCCAGCCTGGAACGGCCCTGGTCCCCAAATTGGCACCCCGCCCCGGGCCCTCGCCCACACCCCGACAGCCAGTAGGCTGTGCGCCTGCCTGGCTACAGCGCCGCCCGCCGGCAGGGGCGCCCGCGTCCTGATTCGCTGCCGCGCCCGCCACCCTTGCGCGTGCCCGCCCCCCCACGCTCCCGCGCCGCGCGCGCCCTGCCGGTCCGTCCGCAGCCCTGCCGCCACCAGCCTCCGCTGCAGCCGGGGCGCAGCGCCTGCACCAGCCCAGCGCCGCGGAGGACAGCGGCGGAGCCCACAGCCCGCGCGATGCAGGCCACTGCTGATTCCACCAAAATGGACTGTGTGTGGAGCAACTGGAAAAGTCAGGGTATTCTTTTTATTTCCGTCGTGCATGCCTGCGGGAGCCGGACTCGTCCATTGTGCATCATTTCACCTGTGGGACCTGTGCATGCTTTGTATCCAGAGCTTTCTGTGGGGGGGAGTAAACCTGATGTTTCAAAAACCAAAATGGATGGTGTTTGAGTTTTTCCTCCCCCTCCCCTTTTCAAAAATTTATTTTGTTGTTGTTGTTGACGTCCCTCCCCCATCACCTCCTTTGTTTTCTTGTTGCAGTGCTGACATTTTAAAATGATGCATCCTTGCCCTCCTCCGGGAGCTGGGTTGGTGTTGTCTTTAAGCACTTTTTTAATCCGCTCATCCCTGGAGTTAAAGTGCTTTCTTATTGTTCCATAGTCCTTGTGCATTCCTTTCTGCCCAAAGATTGAAATGCACCCAGAGCCATTAACTGAGGGCTCACAGGGCATCCTTTTAAGAGGGACACGCCCATCTTAGGCTTGTTATTTGTGGCCACACAAAGGAAGTGGGAAATGTAGACTTCGCTTCCAGATCTGGGAGATACGATGGGATGGCGTAGCCACTATTAGGATGGTTCACTTTGAAATAGCCCAGTGATTTTGTCTATTGTGGGAGTAACCTGTAGTTTATTTATTAATAATGGGTTTCTATGGGCTAAGCGGATGGAAGCAGCACCACAGAGACGGCTGCCCTCGGGTCTGGGCAGAGACCCTGAAGCAGTCCACATCACCCTGGGTGTGGCCGCCCTGCAGCCTCGCCGCTTGCTTTGCAGCCATGTTTATTCCGCCTCAGTTCACACATCCATTGCTCCTTTGTTAGGTTAAAATTCCCTTCCTCACCTTGCTCAGTGAGAGATGATGAGGAAAAATAGAATTTGCAAGGATGAATTAGGTGCAATGAATTCTGGTGTTCGGAAGATGAAGTGTCTTTTTGATATTTAACAGATACAATTCCAAAGAAGGCACGTTAGATGTAACTGCAGGGTTTTGCAGCAACCCCTTAGGAACAAGAATACTCAGAAGAGCAGCTAATTTTTTAACCATCTACCCCATGTAATTTTACATCACAAAAGAAACAGGGTTCCTTTTCATCTTGAGTGCCCTTGGGGAATTTTTTTTCTCCCATGCATTTTTTTAAAGGAAAAGTAAATATAAATTTACCAAGCATGCTTACTTTGCCTCTCATTTGTTGGATAGGGTGGTAATGACATAAAAAAATGTGTGAGTCGATGGAAAGTACAATTGTTAAAAGTAAACAGACAATAACTCTTAAAGTCAATAAATAAGAAATGTTCGGTGATTGAGGGGCATAATTTTATAAAATGGCAACTACATGGACTAGCACATGTTTAATGGAGAAGGCATCTGAGAAAATTCTTGGTATCATTTCATTCTTGTAACATGTCTGTATTCATCAGTTTACTTAATTATGCTCACAGGCCAACTGTGGCTTCATATAATGTCAAGTTTAGTTGGACAGAAAAACTGGTCATTGGACTATGATTATGAGGTTTTTTGGTTGGTTTTTTTCTATTCTTAAGAAAAGTAGATGCCACAAGATGGCAGGTTTTCAGTTTTATTGGTATAAGATATAGGACATTTTTCCATCATAATCCTAGATGTTTTGCCTCAGTCAACTTTCACCCTGGCTTTTTAAAAAAAATGCTGGACATTTATAATGAGAAGTTAATGCAAAATGGCCATGATTTGCTCATTAAAAGCAGTCTTGGTCCTTTCCAGAGTCCAGCTGCTTGGGGAGATCAATTCAAGATCACTGAGGATCTTTCATACCAAGTGACCTTTGGTTGTCTTCAGTGCCATTGATTACCTTTTGTCTGACAGAACAAAGCCATTATCTTGAAAATTAACAATGAGGTGGGTGGGCTTACTGACACAAGAAAGAAGCAGTTTTCCTCTTTTATTTCTTCCCTGTGTGAGAGCCTCACATCTAAATTAAACCTACAATGAGAATTTTTTTGTTGTTTAGCATTTTCAGTGCCTCTTCTTTACTTTAGTTTCCTCATCATAGTTGTTCTTGAGGCCAAGGATTTAGCTCAGCAGCATAAGTGCCTGCCTGGCAAGCGCGAGGTCGTCACGAGTTCCATCCCGTACCAAAAAACAGCTGTTCTTAACCCTGGTTGTGCATTAGAGCTATCTGAGAGGCTTTAAAAATCACAAAGGATGCCTGGCCCCCACTGTCATTATTGTCTTAGCAGCTGTTGAGGTAAATTGAATATGTAACCAGGGTTGCAGCCACTAGTGTGTGTGTAATTCTTAGTGTGCCCAATCCCTAGCTTGGCGGAGGCACAGGATACAAATGGCAACCTGAGGGATCCAGGGGCTGCTGGGGATGCAGTTAAAAGAAATCAGTACAGGGTTTTTGATAATGTCCTGTGGATAATGTTCTGGGAGAGAAAATAATGTAGGCTTTTATTTTCCTTCATATTATTAAACATTTTGCTGAGGATATAGCTCAGCGGCAGATGTGAGTTTATAAGCTTGATTTCTGGTACCAAAATAAATAAATAAACATTTCAGGAAGAAATTGCAGCAGTTTGAATATTCCATGAAGATTCCACTGACATGAATTGCAGTGTTCCATGAAAATTGTAGCGTGCATGCAAAAAGAACAAATCAGACTCCTACCAAACAAATCAGACTCCTACCAGTTAATAAATCAAAGTGCATTCTACTCAGAACAGAATGAGGTAAATACCTGTACTGTGTGTGGTACCCCCAAAACAAGATGACGTCAAAAAAGAGGGGGCAAAAATAGCGCTTTATTTTAGCTGGTACCCAGCAACACAGACACGATAGAATTTGCAGAACTGTGCAGCGAGGTTACATTTCCAAGGGGTTTATAAAGGAAAAAACCGCAAAGCAAGAGTGGGGAGGGGCAAGGGGGTAAAGGGAATTTTTTGTTTCCTTATTAGGTTTTGAGGGCGAACCTTACAGAGACAGCTGGATTTATAGGAATTTACAACTTGTGGTGGGCTGATTATGGGAAACTTTACAGCTCAGGTCAGTGTACTGGAATCTTACAGAGTACAAAGGTTACAGCTTTGTTGCTTGGTGGTGGGCTAGTTCCTGGAAATTTACAGAGTGCAGAGGTCACAGCTGCACAGGATAGGGGGTTTTGATGAGGCCTCTGGAATTTCAGGAGGAACAAAGGTGGGAATCTAGGGTAATAGTAATGGCCATACAGAACAGGATGGCAATGCTTCGGTTAGAGTACAACACTGCATAGATAATCATCCAACAGAGCACAGCAATGCTAATATTTATGGGGCACTTTTCCTGCTTGCTTTACTTGCACGACCACCCTCACTGCTCCAAAGTCCTTCAGCTGGGGAGCTGTACACTCTTCATTCACAGGTGTCACCGGAGGTCTCTG
The DNA here is from genome assembly GCA_004027295.1 of Dolichotis patagonum. Classification (NCBI taxonomy): domain Eukaryota; kingdom Metazoa; phylum Chordata; class Mammalia; order Rodentia; family Caviidae; genus Dolichotis; species Dolichotis patagonum. The sequence goes on from PVJX010029210.1 coordinate 11,903, forward strand.
TGGAGGCACACAGCTCAGCTCGGACACCAGAGGCCCTCTCTGCTCACTGTTTCATCATCTGCCTCTGAACCAGTGGGCAGTTTTTACCTCAGCTTTTCCAAAGATCAATTATCTGTGTAATGGTGGTTGTGCGGCTTAACAACGCTCCTGTTTACAAGTTTGTGTTTTGCCAAGCATCTCATTTGAGATTTGCACTTTACTCGTGGACATATTGAGGCTCAGATGTTAAGTGACTTGCCCAGCATCTTATGGCAAGTGTTAAATTAAGTAGTGAAAAGTGTCTCTTGGCTAAAATCCAGCATTCATCCCATCTCTAAGCTCACCACCCGCTTTCCAATGCTGTTACCAAAAGTGCGTCCTCATTTACTGATTCTGAGATGTTGTCCCCTAGATTCGGTCTTTATAGACAAAGCCAAATGTGGCTGTGAGGCAGTGATCTTGTCTGCTTGCTCACATTATTGTTACCATTACCACCCTAAATTCTCACAAAGAGGAGCCACGAGGTGTCAGTTGCTGTCCTAAGCTCTTGCAGCACACTGGTGTGCGGGAGGACATCAGGGACTTTCGGCTAAGAGAACCAGGAACTCACTCCAGGACAGAATGGCGTCCTGAATGCAGGTTTAGTCTGATGATAAGTTACTCTTAACTATTCTACCACAATTCCTAAATCCAAATGGTACTGTGCCAGTAGAACAAAATTTAACTGGAACTGTCCATCTACACAGTTTATTTCGGGCTCTAAAGACCATGTTTTTAAATTTCGCTGTTTTCAACAAGCTGACCTGGCAGAATGGGGAGCACAGTAGAATGGTGCAGGCTGTGAGGAAGGCCTAGAGGTCAACTTCAGCTCCTTCGTGGCTGAGTGTGGCCTCATTCTCTAGTCACAACTACCCTGGGGCACAAATTACTGATGGAAGATGAAACATTGTACGAAGAATATAACTTAAAAGCATCTTTTTAAAAAATAGTGTACTTTTGAAAATCTCACACTGCCTTCAGATGTCTTATGGAAACACTGGTTAGGGCAGAGCAAGCTGCACAGTGCTCCTTTGAAACATGGACTGAAGATTAAGCACCAGGGTGTGCACAGAGGACTCAACTGTTTTAGCAACAATAATCAAAAGAAATGCTTGTCTTTTAAAAATGGCATTTGGTAAAGACAATTGTACACATGTACATAAAAGCATACCAACACTACCTTTCATCCAAAGCAGCATTTTAATTAGACCTATTAGATTATGTCAAATATCACATCATAAATATCACATTTGCAAACTCCCTCTGTGCAGATTCTAGTGAAATCCAGTACAAACTGGGGGGGGGGGCTGAAGTTTTGGTTTGTTTTTTGTTTGTTTGTTTGTTTTTAGTGAAAGAAAACCCTCATTGTGCAGCTAATATTACCTAGTAGCCACTTCATTGAAGAACAAAAGCTCCCACCTTCACAATGCATTATCATTTTTAAATAGAAACTTTGTAAGGAAATCTTTCAGAGTTTGGCATGAAAATGGCTGTATTGTTTTTAAAAACTGATGCAGACATATTATGAAAACTTTCACTTGTACAAAGAAAAGTTCAAATGAGAGCCGTAAATCACGCAAAATCCTATCATCCAGAATTAGCTAATGTTAAAAATTGTTAATATCCTTTCCTGTCTGACTTTTCAGAAACAGATCCTCCAGGAGTGAGAAAGGTTGACTACATTGCTGATCTAAATTTACATTAAATCTGCTGTTTTGCTCAGAGCTCACTGAGAATTAGTACTTATTTCATTAAAAATATTCCTGAGAGCCTATGACTAAATCATTATGATTAATAGAGACTGTGGATGAAATCATAGTCAGCAAGTCCTTCTTCATTTTTAAAAGCCTCTCTTTTTCTCCTTCTCTCCTCTCCATTTTCCATTTTCTCCCTCCCTACCTCTTCTATTTGAAATGATATTTTGAACTCAGTATTTTTAGATTAGTTAGTATATTCTGAAAACAAATACATGTCAGCACCAAATTTCCCATCCTCCTCAACCTGATCTCTAAATTATGTGTACCTCTAATATTTATATTTCCACTTTCCATTTCTTATGAATGAACACATAGCTATGCAAAGAAATGTACCTGCTTTTCAGTTAAGCTCACAATTTGAAAGCTAAGAATTTGACATTAATGGACCAAGGATATAGCTCAGTGGCACAAGTGCCTGCCTGGAAAGTGCAAGGTCCTAAGTGTGATTCCTGGTATAAAAATAAATAAATAAAATAATTTTACATTAATGATTCCTTAAAAATCATATTTTATGTAGATAATAGCTTAATGTGTTATAAAATCTTGTTGTTTACAATTGCATTTTAAACTTATGGCATGTACTTCAAATAAGAAAGTTGTTAAAGAGTATTAGGACTTGGAACAGTACAACTATATTTTTCCAAAATGTGTTTCAGTCTTAACTTAAATCTGAGGTTTCATGAAATAAAATCTTTGATTTCTTCCTTATTTCCCTTATCACCAAGAGAGAGAGGAAGAAATAATTCTAGCATTACTCAAAAGTTCTTTGTCAAAACTGATGCTAATTGTTTATAAATTAAAAGTACAAATGTAACAGATTTAGAATTTATTATAATTTCACTCATTTCACAAGGGGCAGACTTCAAATCTGGTCTTATTTTATCCTCTTCCTTCAAGAGACTTTACCCCTAGTTGCAGACTGGCAAACCTCCAAACCCATGGGAACTGATGTCAGGAAGAGCACAACATTTGACACTTTAGTTCATGGGACAGCAGTATCACAAGAAAGCATTCCATCCCTTATTTAGTTCAAGAAATATGTTTGTCATTATAACATTGATCAAAAAATCGAAACATATTCTTTTAAAAAAAAGCCAATGACTTCCTACCTGTATTTTTTTCCTATTCCACTACAATGATGGAATATATATATATACATATATATATGGCTAATTATGTTTGATGACCAAAGTTTTAAATTTGGAGCTGGCCAGAAAACTTACAGAAAGGAAAAGTATGTGAAGGCATTTATTATTTAGAACTTCAAAAATCTTTCTTCTTGCCTCAACACCATAATTGCAAAGATTTTTCACTTCCTCCCACACACCACGTTGGCATTTCTTCCTTTGATCCCTGTTTTCCCTGGGAAGATGCTTGCCAATGAGCCCCCTAGCTTTGCTAAAGGTCTAGAAGGAGAATCTGGCCAGCTGTCCTACGCACATGGGCTCGACTGTATCACCTCCTCGCCAGGCCCTCCCAGCACAGAGACCCGAGCCAAAGGTGACCCTGAGCTTATGTTGACATCACAGCAAGGAGAGAACGAGAACTAGAAAACAAGAAGGATGTTCACTTCTAACTCACAAAAATGGTAAGGCCAACATAAGCAATATCAAGCTGTGTTTGCCTTCGGTACAACCTGACAAGTAGTCAGTTGGCAATAATGCACTGACTTCAGTCTCTCATGGAAGGAAAGACTGTGCCTGAGATTGATGTTGACTGTGGCTTTGATAAAAACATTTTTTTCTTTGCTTGTACAGAAGCTTCTTTACAGTAGTGGATTAAATGTAGTGGTCCTTTACTGTCTGTAAAAAACACCGGATTCATGTCTTCCCACAGAGTCACAGAAACATTCAGAAATAGTGTTGGCATTTTTCTCTTGTCAGTCGTACTGGCTGTCTTTAGGAGGTGTGGGGGAAGGACCCAGGAACTGACTCAGTGTGAATGTTTCATCAACAAAGACCCCTGCCTGCAGCTTCCTTTCTGGGATTAGCGGTCCTGGATTGAAAATTTCAACCCTTGGGGGAGATTGTCTTAGTATGTGAAATTCATGCATCAGTCGACTAGAAGTTGCCAGGGTTTTCATGCAGGTTTAGAGTATTTTGCTACATTTACTTTCATTTTGTTTCTCCTGTTCCATATAAAATGAGGGAAGATGAAAGTAGAGAATGTTATTCTATGTCTTGTTAACATTTTCTGGATATATATATATATATATATATATATATATATATATATATATATAGCTTTGGGGGTGGGGTGTGTGTGTGTGTGTGTGTGTGATGAAAATCAGTCAAGAAACTGACCTTTGTCACCGCTTTGGGCACTGGGTTAGAGAGAACTGAGTCGTGTAACCTTCAAATCAGTTAGTTATTGAATTGGAAATTGGAAGCTTCCTAAAAGCCAAGTAAAACTGACAGCATATTGTTTGCCAGGAGTGTTTTGTTGAAAGGCTGATGTGTTTATGAGCAGGATTGTCTTGCATTTTCTCACTAGGCCTTTTAAACAGTAGCATTAACTTGTCATATAACAAGTGGTGCATGAAAATGCTGCCTGAAATCTTTTCTAGATGGAATATACATTAAAGAAAATGGTGCAGTAATGCAGATAATTGTGCTCAATTTATTGACATTGTATATCATCTGCTTAAACCACCTTTGCCTTCTAAATAAAATATGAATAGCTACAGCTCTGTCTTTTCAGTTCATACATTTTTAATAAGCTCTAAAAATACTGCAGCCACTGTTGGGTCATGTAACTTATTGTATCTAAAATAGTTTCCAAATCAAAACTTTTGGACTGCAGTAAGGGCTTTCTTTCTGAAATTTAACACAAGATTAAATTTCCACGTGGCTATTAATTCTAACCTTGGACTGTTTCTGTCATTTTATTTTCTGTTATAAATTAGATGCTGAGATTGAGGAGAGTGCTGATTGCAGTGTTGACAGTAGGACTCCTTACATCTGTTGCCACCCCTTGGCCTACATTAGGGCTCTCAGATGTTCCAGGAAAGCCACAGTCTGTGCCCTCACCAGTAGTTTAGGGACTGAGATCTCCACATCCATCCATTTAGCCAGTTGATAGGATCACTGATGTACCATTTCAAAACCAATGTGTTGCCTCACAATTTTTGGCAGAATAGCTTTAATTTTTATAATCATCAAGGTGATTCAGTAATATGCGTGTCCTGGTGAGTACACTGAGTGAATGTTGTGCTCAGGACCTGCAGTTCCCACCTGGCTTCTCTGCACTAAAAGGGCACTAGGAAAAAAGCAAAGCTATCTGCTTTATTGTACCCAAGGACATCTTGGGGTAATTAGCTGAAGATACACAGAGTTATTTATATTTTTCCTACTTGAATTCTAAGAAAATTGTATTCAGATACCTATTTTTCTGGATTAGATATAATCTTGGCCCACTTCCTCTTGCTAATTACACACTACAACAGATGAAACGAGTTTTAAAGCATTTATTTTGGCTGATGGCCCTGGAAAACCCAAGGTCAAGGGCCTGCATCTGGTGCTGGCTTTCTAGGTGGCAGAATTCAGAGACAGTACCAGGCACCACATGACAGAGATGAGAGCGTGGGCACGTGCGCGCAGGCACACACAGGTGGGTTCCGGACTCCTCCTCTTATAAAGCCACCAGGATTCAGTCATGGGGCTCCATCCTTATGGGCATGTCTCAAGCTAGTCACCTCCCAAAGCCCCCAGCCCTGTCTAGACTAGACAGGAGTCAGATGGAACATCCGATGGAACCCCCACCCTCCTCCTACCTCACATTGGGATTAAAATCTAAAGTGAGTTTCATCGGGGACAACCCATGTTCAAACCGTACGACGTACTCTGGAGCTTCCTACACAAATTTACATCATTCTAAGCAAAATTAAAATGTGAAATAGTGGCATTTACACAGCACATTTGGAACCCAGAAATTCCCTTCTCCTGTCACACCTTCATCACCTCCTCCTCTTCACACTCCACCACCAGAGCTTTGGGCCTTTTGCTTGTCCTCTGACCACACAGAGCCAGTGCCCACCTATCCCTAGCTGTCTTCACTATCAGTCCCAGCCTGAGCCCTGGAACTGTTGTTGCACCTCTGTCTGCGGGATGTTAGTTAGCTTCCTTGAGATGTGCCTGTGTCAGCACAGAGTCCTGGGTCACCCCACTGTCTGCTGCTCAGCACACACTCAAGATCTAATCTACTCGACTACATACATTTTAAAATGCTGGACTTGAACCAAACCCTCCTTGATTCTTGGTAATCCTTTTATTCATTTCATTTGGAATACTATTTCTCTTTAGCAGCATTGTCCAATAGAAATAAGGTGTAAGCCACATACTAAAATTTTCTAGTAGCCACATAGAAAATAAAAGAAGCAAATTTTATTTTGATAATATACTTTATTTAATCCAATATACCCAAAAGTATTAGTCTTTCAGTATGTAATCAACACAAACAGCATTAATGAGATATTTGGCATTCTTTTTTGTGTTACATCTGAAACCAGTATGTAGTTTCCTCTTGCAAAATGTCTCCTTTGGGATCTGCCAGATTTTAAGTGCTCAGCATCTGTCTGGGGCGCGCCTCATGACCACATAGCACAACTCACTTTCAGCTTTTCTCTCTGTCTTCAAACCCAACTTCTGAGCTCAGGGTCAGCAAAACCTCCGGACTCAAACTTCCAAAGGAAATTTGACTTAATTTGCTGCACTTCACTCTATGGGGCTGCCTTTCCGCCTCTGCACTGCCTGTGGCCACACCCATATCTTCCCCATGTCTCACTTATCTCTTCTTTCTTCTTCTCTGAAAAGAATGAAATGTAACCAATCCCATCCTTCCCTGCATTCCCTCAGACTACTTAACCAAGTATCTTCTCTTTCCAGAATCCTCCCCTCTTCTACTAAAGCTTTACTTGTTGCTAGTACTCTCCAAACTATTCTTCTGTATTGCTTTGAACTTTCACCACATACCCAACCCTTACAATAAGTTCCCACTCTCACTACTCCCAACACCACACTTCGCAAAATTAGGAGAGACTCTGGTCTCCAGATTGAGTGATCTCCAAATGTCCCTCATTTAGTTGTCCTCATTTCTCTTGAGAGGACTACATTTCACATAGTAGTTAACCCTTTTCTTTGGGTCGTCACTTTCTACTCTTTTCCTGCTGTACCTTTACTATGGTGGTTGCCATTTTTAACACTCTGGACTCTCTGTGTATAGTTCCACTTATTCCTTTTAATCTCTAGCTATGATTTTATCATATCCCTTAGGCTCCTGAGTCTTTCTTGGAGATTGACTCCATGTTCATACCTTTGATCATCATTTCTTCCCAGAATACACTCAAATATAAACAATCCACCCTCTTCACCAAAGTTCAGTCCTGTATTTCCAATTGCCTACTCTACATATTCTTCTGAGTATCACTGGATCCATAATATTAAAGGTCATTTTCACTCAGGGCTACTGTGACACAGTCTTAAAAAAGCCACTTACCTTCCAAGCTTTCAAAAAATTTAGGGAGTGTTGTAATTGTCAGCCTTATCTCATCTGTGATTACTGTTTCATTGATGTCCCTGGCTGTGTCAAAATGCCCTTTCCCTGTGGTCATGTTAGAATCTGGAGATTTAAAAGCAAGCGTCATGTTCCCCCCCACCAACCAGTTCACTCTCAAATTTTCTATTTTTGTCAGTGATGATAATCTTTCAATCACCCAGCTTTGAAGAGTTGCTTTCACCCATAATTAGCACTTCTCCCTTTCTCTCACAGCTAATTAGTCACCATCCTTGTCAACTCACCCTTCATAATATTTGCTGTTATCATCCCATTTCTAGCTCTACCTTTTCCTCAAACTATTTTTACTAACTCCAACAATATAAAATATGTTGATTGACACTGGATCAACGTTAGGTTAAATGAATGTCCATTCATCTCAGCTAGATCTTACATTCCTTAATAAATAAAATTTTATGATTGGTTGACTCCTGCACTTACTAAATAATAGATGACCAGTAACTATTGATAATGAGGTTTGTTTTTTACTTAAGGAAAAAATGACTCCCATTAAACAGGTAGTTTGGAAATCAGTTTTAAGTATGATCATGTTACCCCAAATTGGTTTTGTATAACTTTGAGGATTTAAAGTGTAACATGAAAGGGGTAACTATTGTTTTGGGAAAGCATCAGATTTAGGAGTTCATTCTGCTTCTTCTATTCTGTAGAATAGAAGTAGTCAAGACACAAGTTTCTTAACTGTTACCTTCCTCACCTGGTATATTACCTATCCATGGAAGTTTATTGTAAGGTTTAAATTAAGTAACACATGAAAGTGATTTGAATACTTCAGAATTGATATAAATAGAAAATCTTGTCACAAGGTACCTAGAATCCACAGCTTCTTGTTTTAAGAAAATTCTTTTCTTAACCTGCTCAGTAGAAATTCCTGCAATCTCATTGTAGTAGTCAAATTTTCTTTGCTATGACCAAAATAGTTGACCTAAACAGTTTAAAGGAGGAAAGGTTTACTTTGACTGACAGTTTCACAAGTTTTGGGCCATGGTTGGCTGGCTGCAAGGCAAAAGCATCATGGTTGAAGGGTGCAGTAGAGAAAAGCTGTTCACTCATGGCATCCAGGAAGCAGCGACCAGGAGGAAGGGGCCAAGGGCAAGATACAGTCCTCAAGATCATGCCCATGTAACACACCCAGATACACCCAGAAGTGTGTTTTCTAACCTCCTAGGTAACTCTCAAGGCAGTTTTGTCAGATGGCCCCCACCAAGTCTCATGCAATCATAGACGTGGCTGATTCTGGCATTCCTGATTGGTTCGTTATCTTTGCTTGGATTTGATTGGAGTGCTACACCTGCCTGGGGGTGGAGCCAGCATACAGAGGAAAGAAGGCGTGTCTCTTTCTTGCTGTTCCTGCTTGCTGTTTGTGGCCACCATGAATGGCTGCTCTGCCATGCCACACTGCCTTGGAGGCAACTGAGTACGGACTGAGACCTCCAAGAACTGTAAGAAACGAACCTTTCCTTAACCGTCACACTCAGCAAGCTGGTTGGAGGACAGCTCTCCAGCACACCAGTGTGACTCAGTCAGCGTCTCTGCCCACAAATTCTTCCGGGCCCAGACAGAATGCCTGCCATTCTCTGACAGGTGGACATAAATATTGAAGGTTATTTCTAAAAGGACTGCCATTACTGACAGGTGCTAAGAAATTTGTGCAGTGAGGATCTGCCTGAAAATAGAAAATTCTATTTCTTCTTTGTCTGAATACTACTCATAGGTTTTCCTCTATCCCTTTGTGTGTCACAGGTAGGGAGCCACTTTCTCTGGCCCTAAGAGTGCTCCTTTAAGCAAGAATAATGTTGCCGTAGAATATACTTGTTTCTGGATATGCCCGCCATCTAAGTCTGTGGGCATCATAAGAGAGATTGCAAGGTAGCTCTTGTTTTTTGCAAGTATTTCCTTGTTTGTTTTTATAGTTCATTTATTTGTATGTCCTTTCCTTCACAAAGCCTGGCACTTAGTTCATTCTCAGTGTGTACTGACTCAGTGAACAAATGTGGAGAAAGGAATGAATGCTTCAGTGGCACCTGCCTCTAAGTGGTGATGTTTTAGTCTCTTTTTATTTTCCTTTATTCCTTTCTGAACGATGCACAGTAAACATGAGACTCCAGGCCCCAAGGCCAGTGAAGGCCGTTAGCTGTGCTGGTCTAGCCAAGTTCTGCGATACCTCCCACTCATTGCCGCTGAATCGCCCATCCACAGGAGCAGCCATGCTTCTGCAGGGCCCCTTCTCCACATCTGTCCTCTACAGGTCGACCACCCCGGGGGTGACTACAGGTCACATCTTCCAAAGATCCTTCTCCTTCACGTGAAAGGAATTGAGTTTCTCTGCTCTATTTTCAAGAAACTCTTCTAAAAGTAATTATTTGGTGAAGTCATTTTGAATTGTTAAGGGAAAGCAAATTGCATGCTTTACCTTGTCCTGGCATCTTCACATTTAGGAATAAAAAGGTAAAGGTAATGAGAAAGAACTACTTTGAGGACAGAAAAGGGTTATCCCAAGGATGGATTTCTAAAAGCCAATCAGTGTGATTGGTAGTTGGGGAAGGGAGAAGAGAGAGGCCTTAAAGAAGCAGTGCTTTCCCTTGTCCTCTGGGAACCTTGCAGGGCTTGCCCTGCTCACAAGAGAAACAAAGAGATCTGTTTCACTCCAAGACCTCTCTCCTCTCCTCTGCTTGCTGCACCGCAGAAGTGTTGTAGGAGAAAAGGCACCTTTTCTGCACCCAAACAAAGCTGTCCACCTGGGGCAGTGGTGGTGGGTAGGGCATGTATGGGATTAGATTTTGTCTCCGGCTTCCAACCACTGGGAGTGCACTCAGATGACTGTAAGGAGCCCCTCGTCTCTCAACTGATTCCCAGCCAGCCACCCCGAGGCAAGCTGCTGCGAGCAGAGGCCAGCACCGTGCCCAGCAGTGTCCCCATGTCACGTCTTCAGCTTGGATTGTTACTGGAGTCTGTGACTTTCTCAACACAGGCTGAGCAACCCTAACCCAAAACACAAAATATGAAACTTTTTGAGCACTGACATAACACAAGTGGAAAATTCCACACCACAAAACTCTATTGATGCAAAACGTTATTTTAAAACACTGTCTAAAATTACCCTTGGACTGTGTATAAATGTGTCTGTGAAACATAAGTGAATTTTATGTTTAGACTTGAGTCCCATTTGTGAAGTGTCTCATCACACATAACCTTCCAGAATCCAAAAGAAATCCAAACACTCCTTGTCCCAGGTATTTTGGCCGAGGGATATACAACCGGTACTGTTCTTTCAGCTCATCTGACACTCTCGGAGTAATCTTTGTTTTCCTTTGAGAAAATGACTGGAATCCAGTTCTGTCTCCAGGTACAGTGCATAAGAAGCCAGCAGCAGCCACTGGGACTTCTATCTGGTTGTGAGATGGAAAGTTTGTTCCTTATTTTCTCTTCCTGAGAGCTGATTGACATAACATTCTATAAAATCCATTCGCTACTTGCCTAATTAGAGAATAGGTTTTTATAGATTCTTCAGCAAGTCTTATGTATTTTTCATATCCTAGTGGCTAAAATGTTCAAAATATTTCCTTTTTAATGTCACATTTACAACACTGTGGCTTTAGTCCCTTTAACTTAGTTTTTGTTTCTAACAAATTATATCATATGAAACAGTTTTAACACAAACGTGGTCTCCAGGGTTTGTCAACCCAGCCACCAGATGCTCAGCTCTGCTTAAGTTTTGAGACAGGCCACTTTTTTATTCCGATGCACATGACACCAGTGGGGTCTCAAAGGCCTTCCTCCATTTCCAGAAGCGCTGTCTGAGGTACTGTTTGCAGGGCAGCTGCTCCCTCACAGCAGCAGGGGCATTGGTATCACTGGTATACACGTCTGTAGGTCCCAACGG
>PVJX010029211.1:0-23134 GCA_004027295.1 Dolichotis patagonum
GTGTGTGTGTGTGTGTGTGTGTGTGTGTGTTTGTCTGTCTGCCAGGCAGACGGGAGCAGCCCTCAGCACACGGAGCCTCCCGCCAGCCAGATTCCTGGCTGCCAGCCCCGAGGGGGCACTGACCATGTGCCCAGCTCCCTGAGCACAGACTCCTCGTTCTGGGGTCTCCACGTCCCTGTCCTTGCGTGGCTTGGGGACCTATCTGAATGCCCTCCTCCGTTAGCAAGTGTGCCTGGGAGAATTTCCATCCCCACTGCTGCCTCCCGGTCCGGGAGAGGGCTGGGAGCCCAGGGGCCGCGTGATGGAGCCACAGCGGGGGGATACCTACTTTTCCCGCATGGAGGCCGGTGGGCTCCTGCCCTGGGGCAGAGGTGTCGCCCTGGGGGCCTCTTTCCTGCTGTCCTGTTCCTGGCCCTGCAGCCAGCAGCTGGGGGCTCCGCTCGCCCCTTGGACTGGCTGACTGCTTGGCCTGCAGCCATGGCCGGAGAAACGCACCTGGTGGAAGCTGGTGGCCGCGAAGCCGACTGAGAACTTCATGGGGACCACAGCGATGCCCCGCTTCCTCCAGGGGCTCTGCTGGTTGAAGGCGTCTGCCAGCGCCCGCCGACCAGGCAGATCCGCCTGCTGCAGGCACTCAGCCCAGCACCGGTGCAGGGGCTCGGGACTGAACGCCTGCTTGTAGATGGTCTTGTCCACAGTCCTGTACATGTTCTTCTCCCTGACCTGGGCGGGGTCACATGGTGTGGTGACTACAAAGAACATAAGGACAGGAAAGGGGCAGCACGTGCTTGTGATCCCAGCTACTCAGGAGGCTGAGGCAGGAGGATAGCAAGTTCATGGCCAGCCTGCGTGGTGTAGCAAGACCCTGTCTCAAAATAAAAAGTAGAAAGGGCTGGGGATGTAGCTCGGGGGGAGAGCGCTTGCCTCACATGCATGAGGCTTTGGGTTTACCTTCAGTACTGGAAAAGGGGGAGAGAAAAGAGATTAATATGCAAGGAAATGCTGCCAGCAGCCAGCCTTGCCCACTAGGGATTCGGCAGTGCTGCAGGGGAATTTCACCTCTTACTCCAGCTGCTTCAGTGTGGCTCGGGCTTTTAAGACAAGTAATTATTTGTGTATAAACTAAGAAAAAGAGAAACGTTACTGTGTGAGGGGAAGAGTGAGGAGCGAGGGGAGGAGATGAACTCCTTGGCAGCTGTTCCTTTGCTGAGTCCTGAGCCGGACCAATCTGTGCAGCTCTGCTAGGGTTCTGCTGGGTCCCCGCCTTGCCTGTCTTCACCTATCTTGGTCATGACCTTGCTTGCAACCTTGCCTGTTCTTTTTCCTCTCTCCTGGTTTTCTCCCTCAGTGCTGAACACTGAGCTACATACATCCCTGGCCTGTTTCGTTTTTAACTTTGAGACAGGGTCTGGCTAAGTCACTAAGTTGGACTTGAACTTGCAAGCCTCCTGCTTCAGCCTCCCAGAGCCCTGGAGTGACAGCCACGCACTCCATCCCCAGCTCCAGTCTCACCTTTTCCGGTACAAGGCCACACTTGGCTGCCACAGCTGTGATGCATGATTCTATCACCAGGGCTCCTTGCGGGAAGCCGAATCCGCGAAATGCTGTATTGGACGGTAAATTTGTCCTGCACGCCCGACCCCGGAACCTGAGATTTCGGATTTTATATGCGTTTTCCAGCTTCAGGATGAGAAATTCTGTTACCTGCAGTGGAGGAGACGGATGTGTACACATGCTGGGAAGTTCTCTGAAAGCGGTGTGGCACCCGCGGGCTCCCGGGCAGGCTCACTCCCCGAGTGCTCTGGGAGTGCTGGGTCTTCCTCCTCTGTGAGGGCGAGCCCAGTCCTCTCTGCGCCTCGAGCCTCTGCTCCTGGAGCGGCCCTGCCTCTTGCCCGACCCTCCCCCGCCCCCAACTCCCTCCATTTGCAGGTGGAGGAGCCCAGGGGCACTGAAGGGCGCGGCACTCACTAGCTCGGAGTCGTCCAGCGTGCAGCCCCCATTGATGTAGCACTTGATGTCCAGCGCCTTGATCCGCCCGCTGTCCATGAAGCCCACCTGGCACAGAGGAGGGACCTCTCACAGTCAGTGGCAACAAGCGACACCTATGGTCCCGGAGGACACCCAGCCCGACTTCTGCTGTCATTGTGCGGCTGTGAGGTGGCAGCGGGCTGGGCGCCCTGGCCTGCCCTGGCACGCGGTCACACCCAGCCCCGTATTCTTGAGAGACTCCCCTCGTCCTCACTGATCACGTCTGTGACCCCTCCTGGGGCAGGGGCAGCGTGGCCCTGACAGGGCAGCCTGGTTGCTCGTGAGGACAGGAGACAAGCAGGCGGCTGCGTGGGCGCCCGTGTGGGTGGCGTGCGGGTGGCCGTGTGGTATGGTGGCTGCTGGGTGGGGACGGAGCTCTTCGCAGTCCCCGTGAGCTCCTCAAGACTCTGAAAGGAGTGTGTCACACCCTTTCCTTACGCTAATTTACAAACATGAGCGCCCAGAGCCCCTGAGGCCCTTAGGTTGGCCCGTGTGAATGAGGAACGCATGCTCCCTCCCAGGAGGCGGAATGTGGAGTGAAGCACACACAGACACAGCACCTCGGCCCAGGAATGCTGCTGTCTGCAAATAATTCTGTTGGCAAACAGAAGTATTTAGCAAAGTTTTGCTTCTGTCTGTGAACACCACATGCGGTGACCACAGCTGTCTTCCCCAGAACTGTGGATTGAGTTACGTTCATGAATGCACTGCCACTTTTTAATATTTTTTTTTAGTTCTGGGGATTGAACTCAGGGCTCTGGTACTGATACATCCCCAGACTCTTAAAGTTAATTTTTTTGAGGCAGGGTCTCTTTAAGTCACTAAATTGTCCAGTCTGGGCACAAACATGTAAATCTCCTGCCTTAGCCTCCTGAGTGCTGGGATGACAGGTGTGTGTCACCACACCTGGCTTTAATAACTTCTCTTTTGGTACCAGGAATTGAACTCAGGGCCCCGTGCTTGCCCTTGCTTTAATAACTTTATCTTAATACTCACTTTATATTGTCCAAATAATGGGTGCCTTCCCCCAGTTATTAACATATCCTCATCTCGATCAAGGACCAGGCGAATGGGACGGCCAGTTCTGAGGAAACAGACCTCAGGCAGATTCTCCAGCCGCCTCCCTGCTCACCACCACTTACCATCCCCTTGTGGAGCCGTCTGCTCCCATTCAGCCCTCCCGGTATCCCCCATCCAGCCCTGCCCAGGGCCCATTGACCTCCTGACTGCCCTCCTGCCCCCACATGGACTCCCCGCTGCCCCTGAGGTCTTCATGCTCTGTGACACAGCGGGTGGAGATCTTACTAAGGGCGCCATGTCTTCACCCCATCCAGCCACTTAGTGCGCCCCAACACGGCCACCAAGGGGAGGGGCTGAAGGCGAATGGGAGTGGACAACAATGCTGGACAACCTCAGTTAGGCACAGTGTTCATATCCGCTCCTGCTAGTCCTGACTCAGGGTGGAATGGGAGATGGGCACTGCGCCCCATCCTCTCCCCCTCCCTCCTTCTTTGCTCTGGAGACCGAACCCAGGCCTCAGGCTTGCTAGGTCAGTGGTCCACCACTGAGCTCCACCCCAGCCCTCTTTTTTTCTTTTAGAAATTGACTTTTTGTTGGTGCTGGGAATCACACTAGGCAAGTGCTACCACGGAGGCAGGAACTCCCAGGGCCTGGCCTCAGAGGTTCGGGACAGTGCCCGGGGTTGCTTGGTGCCTGGCACTCCGTGCAACGTTAAGCACACAGAGGTCCACACGGTTCCGGCAGGATTGCAAGGCGCTATCCTGTGTGAGAGCCCCGGTGGGTATCAGAGTGACTGTGTGGTCGCTGGGTCCTGTGGGTGAGCACGTGGGCTCGGGGCCTGCTGTCCCCATGCTGGCTGAGTCTGGAACTTGCTCTGGGCCCTGCTGAGCTCCCAAAGGAGGCAGGACCTGGGCACGGAGAGACAGCCCGCCAGCCTGCTGGGCAGAGGAGCTGCTGGAAACAGAGACATGTCGTGGGGCCCCGAGGAGTCCCCTCCTCTCCCTGGCCCTTCTCTCCTGGGACCCAGGGTAGGAGGGAAACGGGAGCAGGGCACGCCGCGGCCCCACGTGGGTCCCTTCCCTGTAGCTCTGAGCGGGCTGGGGACACGGGGGTGTTTTCTATGTGACACATCTGGTGCTACATTGTGAGGCTGAGAAGGGCAGAGAAGTGGGCGGTGTCCTCACATCCCAAGACGGAGTGGGAGTGGCACCCTGCTGGTGCCTGCGACCCTGCCCTGCTGCCTGCCCTGCTCCGTGTGGTGCCCCCGGGTACTCACTTGATGGCGCCCATCGCCGCGATGGCCCCGAGCATGGCCGGTCTCCCCACCTTGCCCCCGAAGCCCCCGCCCACGCGCTTCACATGGCAGGTGACCCGGTTGAGAGGGATGTTGAGGGTTGAGGACACTGTTTTCTGGAAAAGCGAGATCACAGAAGGTTCATCAGGGGGAGAAGCTCTCTGTCTCCCCGAACAGCTCTTCCTGCAGAAAACTGGGGTCCCTGGGGCAGCTGCGGGAGCCGACTCCTGCCTTTCCCCGGGGCTGGCCGGGGAGGACATGTGGGCCTCGGGGTGAGCTCACTACACAGGCTGCGTGGCCCCCGGTCACAGAGTCCGACCTGTGCCTGATGCAAGAAAGTGGACCTCACGTTGGAGGTGCCCATGGGTGCTTTCTCATTGCTGAGACCACAGAAACCTGAGGCCCTGGGTCTTGTTGCCTTATGCACGTCCAGTGCTCAGGTTCCAGCGTCCCGCACTAAAATGGCCCTGCTGTCCCACGACCCTCACCTGCACGTGGGCTGGGTCCTGGGTGGACACGTAGATGTCCAGCTCTTGGTCCTCGGTCTTGGGAATGACCAGCACCCTCTGGGTTTCCATGTAGAAATGCTCCTGCCCCCCAACATGCACCTCTCCTGCAAGCCGGAGAGGGGGAGACAGGGTGTGTGGGCTGGGGCCTGGCGGCCTGCGCCATCCCCACCACAGAGCCAGGCGTCACCTGAGGGTGGCTGTGTCTGAGGCCATGGCTTCGGAAGGTTCCGTTCCGCCCTCTGCCCGAGACTCACCAAAATCTTTGTTCTGTTCTCCCTACTCATCACACCCAAACACACGTGGACGAGGAACAGCAGTGGACGTGGAGAGACCCAGTCTCAGTGGGGACCTTGCTGGGGCACTGCGTGCTGGGCTGGGCTCTGGGCCGCTCACCTTCCAGGATGTGGTCCACTTCCCCAAGGGCCTCCTCCATGTTTCCCAGCTCGAGCTTCTTCTCAGGGCACAGGAAGGAGCTGTGCCCTATGGCGTCCTGAGGGAGGAGAGCGCAGAGGTCAGTGGCTCCCTCCTGTCCTCCCTGGAGGCCCATTTTGGCAGAAGCTCAGAGCCCCACTTCACAGAAGCGAGGCCCTCCAGAGGACACAAGCCAGTGCCAAGGAAGCAGCGTGTTCCCGAGCGGGTCCTGCATGGCGAGGCCGACCTGGGTTCCGTGCTCTCCAGCCGCAGGAAGGAGGTGGCGGCCTGCACTCACCTGGATGCTGAGGACTACGGGCTCCAGGTCCTCGTAGGTGACCCTGACGCTCCTGGTCGCTTGCCTCGCCTGCACATCTGTCTCTGCGACCACGGCACAGATGACCTGGCCCACGCACAGCACCTGTGGACCGTGCACAGGACGCTGGGGCGGGGACAAGTGGCTCTGCCTCCCCCTAGCTGGTGACTCAGGCATCTGGGAGCAGGATAACATGGGGTCACGGAGGGTACAGACTCAAGGGCCACGCAACCTAGAGACACGCTGCTGTTTCCCGTCGCCCTGGTGCTTCCTCACTCCAGGGCATGGATGGAGGACCGGGCTGGGGAGGCTGGAGCCTGGCACCTCCACCTCTGGCAGAAGCGTGAGCTGTGACCCTGGGCTGGGGCCCCTGGCTGCCGTCCCTGCGGAGTCGGTGGGAAGGCACCTGGCATAGGTACCTTGTCCACTGCCAGCAGCCTGTCGTCCTCTGTGCCATTGGTGCCTGGGATGTCCTTGGCCATTACTACGGCGACCACTCCGGGGAGCCTGAGCGCCTCGGCCAAGTCCACTGACCTGAGTATAGAGAGGGGCTGAGGCCCAGGAGGGAGGAGGAGCGGGGTGACCAGTGCCCAGGCTAGGGACAGCGTGCCACGGGGAGCATCTCTGGGGGCAGAGATCGTGTCATGGCGATAGTGACGCAGGCGTTTCCACGGTTGGTCAGCAGCTCGAGGCCCACCCTGCCCTGGGCCTCCACAGCAGCTAGGGCTCTGCAAGGCTGGGAAGGAGGCCTGGGGCCGCAGCTGCGATGGCCTCCCTCCAGCACCACAGTTATCTCCAGGCCCCCACAGCGCCAGGACCTCCCGTCAGCTCCTTGGGCTCGGGACGTGCAGGGAAGGGCACAGCCCTGGGGGACCATGGTGCTTCCCAGGCCTGCAGCCCTCCTTGTACTTACATGATCTTTGCATGCGGCCTGGTGCTGGTCACCAAGGCCATGAACAGCTCCTTGTCCACCCTGGGGAGGTCGTCACAGAACACTGCCTCCCCCGTGGTGTGTTTCAGGCCTGACAGGTGCATGATGGGGCGGCCCACCGGGTCCTGAGGCGGCTGCTGAGGGTCCACTCTCTGTGGGGGGGACAGGCGGGTACTTGTACCAGCTGCCTCCTGGTGGCCTGGCCAGCCCCAGCTCTCTAGGGCATGTGAGGGACAATATGGTGACGATGAGACAGGGAACAGGTTGGGGAGGTGGGGAGCCACCTTGGGCCCCTTCTTCCTGCGGTTTAGAGGTCCCCTGCCCACCCTGGTCACGTGGGCACTGCGAGACAGCAAGGGAGCCATGCTGACCTCATACATCTGCACGCCCCGGGGCACCATGACAGGAAAGTCCTCCAGCGCACTGAGGGTCTGGTCTGGGAGCTGGGGATACTGCCAGATGTCCTGGGGGACAGTTCAGCCATAAGCCATAGCAGAAGCCGCACAGTGCCCTGGGCAGCGAAGTGACTCGGCCATGGGTCCAGAGGCCAGGAACCGTGTCCTCACTGCCCGCCATCCTTTTCTAACCCGGGTGGATCTGGAAGGGCTGCTGGGACCCAGTGAGGGCATGGCCAGTGAGGAGCCAGGGTGTGTGCTGGCAAGCGCAAGCTCGTGTCTTCTGTGTGGGTGCGTGCACCCGTGTGCACGTGTGTGTGCGCACATGTGTATTGCGTGTGTCTGGGCGGAGGGCTGCCCAAGTCACTTAGAACAAGCAGGAGCCCACCTTCCCCCAACTGCCTTGTCCTGATTGTCCCAGGCACTTAGGCGTCCCGGACAGTGCTGGGTTGGAGGTCCCCCAAGTGTTGTGGGCATAGGGCTGCTCCCCATCCCAGTCAGAGGCAGGAGACACATTAGGACAGTGAGTGGCAGGCTGGGGATGTGCGTGCAGGGTGGGCGAGCGATGGTCATGGAAAAGCAAGTTGGGGGGAGGAGAGGGAGAGGAGGAGTTTTTGCTTTGCTCAACTTATTCCAGAAGTTCAGTCAGAAAGGCAGCAGGCGACCTGCACATTGGTATACTGCGGTGCCAACCGGCTTTGGCCGTTCTGGGAAATAAAACTTTGTCACACTGAGTATAAAACTAGAATGAGGAACTGCTGGGCGGGTGGGCAGCAGCGTGGCCAGGGCCACCAGTGACCTGGGTGATGTTTCTATGCAGGGCGAGCATTGTGCCCAGGCACAATGCTGTCCACTCGTGTGTGTGTGTGTGTGTGTTGGGTCCGTGTAAACTGCACATCAACGCAGTTTAGGGTGAAAGAAAAACCAGAACCAGAAGTGTGAGGTGTTCAGTGTGGGGAGGGAGGAAGTAGACCTCTGCTGCTGGACCAGGACAGGCGACAGGGGACGGCCGGGCGTCTGCAGAAGGCCTGGGAGCTCACACTACGGACAGGTGGTGTAGCCAGAGGTTTGGGCTTAGTGGGTCCTCCCAGGTGTGCATGGCACCCCTAACCCAGGACCTCAGAGAGAGACGTCCTCAGACAGGGGAGGGTCTGATTTATTGTGTGCCCTCTTCCCCCGAACTGGGGATTAGACCTACGGGTGCTCTACCACTGAGCTCTACCTCCAGCCCTCTTCATTTTGAGACAGGGTCTCATTAAACTGCTTGTGCTAGTCTCAAACTTGCAACCCACCTGCCTCAGCCTTCTGTACACCTGCGGTTACGGCATGTGCCAGAGCACCCAGCTGGTGGGGTTTTGCTACAGAGACATCAAGGTACAGTGAGGTCCTTGGGAGGGACCCTGATCCGGCGTAGGGGGTTAAGAAGGCGACAGCTGGACACATGCTGGGGTAGGGCACTGAAGGCAGGGGTGGGGTGAAGCTTCTGTGTGGTAGGGGACCCCAAAGGTTGCTGGCTGACACCCAAAGCCAGGTGAGCAGTGCAAGCAGAGGTCTCAGCCTGAGACCACCTGAGACCCCGGATGCTCGTCAAGCATGGTACACTCACACTCGGGGTGTGTGGGGTGCGTGGGGGCCCCAGGAACCGGTGTGCCTTCAGCTCCTGCAGAACCTGCAGGTAGAACCTGAAGAGGAAGCTGACCAGCAGGGTCCTCCTGAACTGCACCCTGCCGCCAGGGGCCGCGCCGGGGATGGCGACCTCGCCAAGGACCAGCCTGCAGGCTTCGTCCAGCGTCTCCTCGGTCCAGTGCCTGGGAGGGGAGGAGCCGCTTAGAGGCCATTGGAGCCCAGGCAGCTGCTAGACAAAGACTCGGGGCCACATCCAGGGGCCCGAAAGGGTAGATGGGGGCCGGCTCCACCGCAGCACAAAACCACGCTGGAACCAAGCATTGTCAGACACAGCCACTTGGCCAGCGTCACCATGCAGGACAGGGCTCGGTCCACACAGTCCTGCTGAGGGCTTGGGGGCAGCAGACCAGGTAGGGGAATCCCGGCTGGCAGCACCCAGGAACCAAGTCATGCAGCAAAATCCCAGAGAGAGTGGGCAGGGAGGAGGCTCGGGTGTCCTCTCAACCTTGCTGGCCTCGGCTGGCTTAGCGCTCACTCACCTGCCCAGGAGCTGCTGGCAGGACTGTGGTGCCATGACCGTGGTGGTCCCCACCCCGCTGTAGGCGATGCTCAGGTCCTCGATGGCATCGGTGCCCTCCGTGAACCTCACGCGCATGCCGGCGCTCACGTGTGGCGAGGCGTTCTGTGGGGCCTGGGCCTGCCGGAAGCTGGACACGAATTCCCACTGTGGAGACAGAGCCACCGTTGTGAGGGCGAGGAGGTGCAGGGCACAGCGGGCACAGTGGGCAACACTGACTGCCCTCCTGGCCAGGGGCAGGGACTGCTCCCTCGGCAACAACCTCCAGGAGCTGGGTGCAAACGCGGCCTGGGTAGCTTTCCCAGAGGAGGGAGGATCAGAACGGTGTTCCTGGCTTGTGGAACCTGGCATCCTTCCCTTTGCAAAGCCCAAGAGGGAGCCGGACTGAACTTTCCCCAGTGGACGGGCGTGGAGCTGGGCACAGCTGTCCCCACATGGCCCCGGGCTCTTGGTCTCCGCCCAGGCTGTGCCAGGTATGTGGGTGTGTGTGCTCCTCTGTCTCCGCGTCATCCAGATGTGCTCTGGCTGGGACTGGGCCAGCCTGCACCTGCGGAGCAGAGCCCAAATGTCCTGGGGCAAAATGCAGCTTCACTGAGGCCTGCTCTGCACTGCACCCCTGGCTCAGGGTGCTGAGTGTGCACTGGGTGTGCATCTGTGCAGGTGTGCTCTCGTGTCAGTGTGCACACATGCAGGTTGTACACGTGTATGGCATACGTGTGCATGGGTGTGGGCTTGGCAGGTGTGCATGTGAGTATCTGCATGTGTGTGAGGTGGGCATGTGCATGCATGTGTGTATATGTGTGCATGTTTGTGCACATGTGTGGCGTGTGTATGTGTGCGTGTGCACGTGTGTGACTGCAGTGTGTGTGTGTCAGCCTCCCTCTGTGAAGCTGGTCTTGGATTCAGGCACAACCTGGGGAGAGGCTGGGGTCAGGGAGAGGGTGTGAACTTCTTCCGCGGCCGCCAGTGGCCTTGGATGCTGGACCTTGTGCTCCTTGAGCTGGGGTTGGCAGAGTGTGGAGGACGGAACCGGAGCCCCGCTCCAGGAGAAAGGGCCAGCGAAAGCTGGGACCCTGCTGTGAGCCTGAGGTCCTCTGGTACCTGGAGGACCCTGGTGCTGAACCTGTCACCTGGCAGGACAAGGTTCCCACAGGGCTTTCTCCCTGTGGTGCGTCACTCTCCTAAGGGTGACTGAATCCCATAAAGCGGGGAAACGGTGAGGGCCCCTGGGTTCTGACCTTCCGAGAGTGTGGGATGTGCACCGACTCCAAGATCTCCCCAGGCTGCAGGCTGGTGCTCGCCACCCCTGCCAGGAAGAGCTCATCCAGAGGGATCAGCCTGGCACCCCCTGTGAAGAGAGTGTCCTGCAGTCACGCCTTTGTTCTGTGTCCCAGGGAGCAGCACCGACCCTGTGCCGCAGAGGATTGGGGGTGTGTGCCCGCCGCCGCAGCTCCAGGGTCCTCCCTGGGGTTGCTGAATCCTTACCAGCCAGGCTCATTCCCAGTACTGGGGGTGGGTGGAGAGCCGGGCTGTGGGACCTAGGCTGGGGTGCAGGGTCACACAGGGGCGTGGCTGTGGAGGTGGGTGCACGGAGGCCCTGGGCAGTGGCCCCCCCGGCTGTGTTGGTGAAGAAGGTGACCGGAGGAAGACAAAGCCAGTTGTCTGCATGGCGATACTCACTTTCCGAGCGCAGGTGGAGGGCGGCCCGGCCCACAGCCAGGATGGGGTTCAGGTCCGAGTGGCTGTGCCGGCTCATGGCGTGGCCCCCTAGGGACTGAGCAGAGAGACGCGCTCGCTGGGCCTTGCGCTTTGGGGCCTCCAGGAGCCTCCAGCTCCGGGTGTCTGGGCCTCACCGCCCAGAGTCGGGGAAAAGGGAAGGGCCCACAGCGCAGCCTGGGGCAGTCTACACCCGTCCAGCCACTGTGACCATGACTGGGTCCCAGGGACACCTCACAGCCCCAGCGAGGTGGACTCAAGCCACGTAGGAGGAGCCCTCGGCCAAGGCTCTGAGCTGCAGAGGCAGAGCCAGGCCTGTATCCCCTGCTGACCCGTCCTCCTCGGCAGTGACCGACCCACTGGCCAGGCCCCCATTTCCCCGGGTGTGGAGGCCTCCCTGGGCCCTCACTGCCCATGTGATGGTACCTCTGTCCCCAGCGTGTCCTGCCTGGGCCCTGGGCCTGGGGAGCCCTGACTAGGGGAGGACATGTGAGAGTGCTGTCTAGGTGCCGGTCCACCCAGGGCCTCCTGAGGCACCACACAGGGTGCAGAGGCAGCAGGGCCAGCGCAGCGCTTTCCCTTGCTTGGCCAACTGTCTGCAGCTGGGCTGCAAGGCGCAGGTGGGGAGGGCCCTTCTCGACGGGCCACTCTGTGAATGTGGCTGAGTCTAAACCAGGTGCTTTGAGAAGCTGCTTGTGAAACAGGCAGAGTCCTGGTGTCCTTTTCTCACCCGTGTGGCCGCTGAGCTACTTCTACGCAGTGACACTTTCGAGTTAAAGCTCAGCCTGAGGAGGCCCCGGGACAGTGAGTGCAAACACAGCAGCCGGCGAGGTCGGCCCCACGCCACGCTGGACGCAGTGCACGTACCGCCAGGTTCCGGACCTGCAAGCCAGCCAGGCTGCGCAGGGCCTTCGCGAGGGCTCGCAGCGTCTGCGTCTTCTCACCAGGCAGCTCGGAGATGCTCTTGGCCAAGACGTCCTGCAGCTGGGCCAGGCTGCAGCCGGCGCCGACAGTCAGGCCTGGGGAGCAGGGCTGTGTTGGGCCGTGGTGCTCAAGGAGGGCATCGCATCCACCCCAATCCCTGGGCCCGGGGCTGCTCGGGGACTCCTGGGGCCCCGCAGGCAGGGCAGGAGTGCCGGCCACCGAGGTGGAGAGAGGGTGATGGCAGCAGAGGGCAGGCGGGGTCCTCCTGGGGCTGCCTGGCTCCCACTGACCAGTTCCCACTGACTGAGGCTCACCCCGACCAAGGGCAGTGACACAGGGCCGAGGGTCACTGCTGCCCAGTCCCGTTGATAGGTCCGTGAGGGACACTGGCTGGCAGGACACACATGGCCCGGGCCACTCTCCTGCCATCTGCTGCTGCCGCTTGGCATGAGGAAGATGGGGCTTGCAGGAGGGAAGGGGAGTAGGGAGCCAATGGGATGGGCACTGTGCTCTGTCAAGGGCCAGGTAACTCAACCTGTGGCCACGGTTGTGCCTGTGTGTGTGAGGGTTTGGGGGGACACTAGCATGACCCTCAAGGTTTCTCTTTGGGAAGAAAATGAAGGGTTCAGGTAAATCAGGTCAAAAGGAAAGTGAGAGTCAAGCATGGTGGCACTTAGGAAGCTGAGGCAGGAGGGTTTCTGTGAGTTTGAGGCCAGCCTGGGCTACACAGTGTGACCCTGTCTCAAAATGCAAAAGATGAACAAAGGTGTGAATCGATCACCCAAGCAGCACGGATGCCAAGGTCAGCCTTTAGGGTGGCCTGTGCATCCCCAGGTCTCAGAGTGGAATTGGTGCTTGCAGGCCGCCCCTCACCCCAGCGGGCACTGGGTCTCAAGCTGGTCTGTTCCCATCTGGGCTCATGCCAGCTTTCAGTTTCCTCTTGTTGATCAGTTTTGGAGACCATTTCCCTTCTCAGAGCTGTGGTTACGGATACTGGAAATGTAATCAGCACAGCACCCCATGCCCCTGCAGCACCCTGCTGCCCTGATCCCTGTCCTTTTCGCACAGTGCACATGGCTGCTCCTTCCTGTTCCCACACTCAGCAAATCTCCACTCCCCACTCCTGCCCTGTCCGGGCCCTGCCCACGTCGTGTCTGTGCAGGGCACGGGTGCTGCGTCTGGCAGCCCTGCTCACCTCCCAATCTGCCCAGGACCCACTGCATCCTCCTGGGAGTCAGTCTTTGCCCACTGCAGGAACCCTGCCTTGCAGTCCTGATGACCCGCCTGCGGCCCCAGCTACCTGGGAGGAAGGGCAGGAGGGTGGCAGGTCTGAGGTCTGCCTGTACACCTTGGAGCTATCCTTTCTTGGAGAAATAAAAACTGAAAAACAGCCGGGGATGTAGCTCTGTGGCAGTGCACTCCCGGCATGCTTGAGGACCTGGGTTGCACCCCCAGTACCACAAACAATCGACCCCAAACCCTGGCCTATCCCGGAGGAGCCCGGGAAAGCAAAGCCTGTTCCCTGCCATTCAATCCCTCTCCCTTCCTGGTGGAGGGCACCAGACACAGGGTCCTCCCCGAGTGACTGGAGGTCTGCTCTCCGTAGGCCACAGCCGGGCCTCTGTCACGCAGCTGGAAGGGGGCAGTACAGCCAGGGCCGCTGTCCCTGAGTCCTCACAAGCCATTCTGCGGCATGTGTTTAGTGATTTCCCTCCTGGACTCTGCCACGCCTCGCTGCGCACTGCAGTCTACATAAGCCCACACCTCTGGGAGTCGGGGGCCCACCGGTCAACGCCGAGCGCTCTGGAGACTCCCAAAGTGGAGGTCCCGGGGAAACCACACCAGCCAAGCCTGTCCTCGCTGCGCAGAGGCTCGAGGTTTGAACACACGGCAAAATCAACGTGAAGCAGAAACAGGAAGTTGCTCTCCAAAGAGCGCCAGGGGCAGCCTGGCTGCAGGACCCTAGGGCTGAGGGTACACTCTTGGGGGTGTGTGTCCATGTGTGTGTATGTATGCGTGTGCACACATCTGTTAGTGTGCATCTGATCTGCATGTGTGTATCTGCGTGCAAGTGTGTCTGTACCTGCCAGTATCTGTGTGTGCACGTTTATGCATGTGTCACCGGACACGCACATGCATGAGTATACATGTGCGCAACAATGTGTCTGTGCACATCTGTGTGTGTATGTGTATATCTGTTACGTGTGTGTGCATGTCTCTGTGTTTATCCATGTGTCTATGCACAGGTGTGCCTGCATGTATGTGTATATGTGCACATGTGTTTCTGTGTTTATCGGTGTGTAAGGGAGTACATGTGTGCATGCATATGTATGGGTGTATATGCGCACCCATGTGCACATGCATGTCTGTGTGTGTGTATGGACGTGTATATCTGTGTGTGCATGTGCATGTCTGTGTGTACATGCATGTGTGTATATCTATGAATGTAGATGTGCATGCATGTGTATGTGTGTGGGTGTGCATATCTGTGTCTATGTGCACATATGTATGTGTGTCTGAGTGTATCTGTGTGTATCTGCACCCATGAATGTGTGTGGCTGTGTATCTGTGTATGTGTATTCATGTCTATGTGTACTTGTATGAGTGTGTATCTATGTGTGCACATGCATGCACCTGTGTAGTGTATGGGCGTATCTGTGTGTGTATGTGTGAACATGTATGAGTGTATCTATGTGTCTGTGTGCATGTGTGTATGTGTGGCAGGACCACACCAGTCAGCCACAGGAGGACCCTGGCCTGGCCCTGCCCGGCCCCCGCTGGTCTGGCCCCTGGCTCCCAGTCCCAGGCGGCCCCTGCACTGTGGAGCAGTGAGTTCGGGTGTTTGTGGCACCTGGAGCCCAGCACCAGCCTGCGGAGCCGCGGCTGTCAAGTGAAGGCTGAGGTTGAGTAAGGATTTTGAACGGCCAGGGCCTCCCTGCACAGAGGGCCAGGCAGCCCCTTCCTTGTTTGACGCCTGGCCCGGGGCTGTGACCTGGAGCATAAATGGTGCCGGGGAAGCCGTGGGGCCTCCTCCCACCTGGACCTGGCCCAGCCCGGCTGTCCACAGCACTGCACCTGTTCTTCCATCCCCACCTCCACCCCAGGTGTGGACCAGATGCCCTGTGTCCTCATTCCCAGCCTTGAGTGCTCAAGTTAAGGGCATCCAGTGCCTTCCCGCTCCAATCTGCTCCTGAATTTGTCCCCGTCATGGGCTGAGTGCGGTTAGGGACACACAGCATAGGTCCTTGCACCCTGGAGCCACACCCTGTGTGTCCCTCCCTGCTCTGCAGCCCACTGTGCCCGGAAGCCCCCTGCACAGGGGCTCCTGTGGTGTCACAGTTGTGGTGCGCTGGCATGTGGGTTTCTCCACCTGCTTTTTTGCTGCTGCTCCCAGGAACTGCACATGACCCTGCCCCCATCCTCCCATCAAATGACTCGGGGCAGTTTCCCCTGGGGACCCTCCGCCTTTGGTACACAGGATCCTGTGGGTGGGTGGGGGCTGGAGTGGCATCCCGGGGCCTCCTGTCCCCAGGAGATGTGTCCGGAGGTGTCGCCCCAGGGAGGCACTGTTACAGGGGAGCTGTTGGACAAGGTCCCATGAGACCCAGGCACAAGCAGGTCAGACCCCAGCCCGGAGCAGTCCCCAGGTTTGGACACTCACCGTCACTAGTTTCGGTCACGGCGCTCAGCTCTGGGACGCGTGCAGGAGAGATGAGAAGCGGTTGGACACGGCCTTGGGACCTGCCGGCGGGGCCTGCGGGGTGAACACACCCGGAATCAGGAGGGGCAAAGGCCTCTTCTGGTGCCAAGCTTTTCCCACCAACACTCAGGCGCGAGGTATAAAGACTCGAGGGTGAGCAGCAGCAGGGCAGAGCCGGGCGCAGTTTTCTCCGCTTGCTTGGCCCGCGTCTGTGACAGTGGAACCTGTGCCAAGCTCCTTGCCCTCCAAAGCCCAGGACCCTCTGTGAAGTTTGCAGAGCACAGCTCAGAACAGCTGGGGTGCGGGGTTGGCATGGGCCATCCACGCAGGGAACCCATCTTGGGGGCTGAGACGCTGACACAGGAGGTGGTGGAGCCAGGGGAGAGCGCCGGCCACGCCCAGCCTGGCTTCCGGAGCCTGAGCCTGTGTGCAAAGCTCCAGGGCGAAGGGAGAGTACAGTCTGCCTGCAGGGCTCCTGGGGTGGGGAGGGAGCGACCGGGGCCTGGGGTCCTGTGAGACTTCGAAGCTCTCTACAAAATTGGAGGGTTTAGGGTGTTTTCTTCTTTTTTGGTTACTAGGGTTGGAAACAGGGTTTTTGCTTGGAGCTATAGGCCAGGCCCTTTTTTATTCTTTATTTTTGGGGATGAGGTTTCACTAAGTCACTGAATTGCCCAGGTGAGGCTTGAACTTGTGATCCTCCTGCCTCAGCCTCCCAGAGGACTGAGACTTCCGACTCCTGCCATGTGCCTGGCTAACGTCTGTGCTGATGGAGTCTGCGTGGCTCCGGGCTGCCCCGCTTTGTGCATGGACCCACACTGCCTGCTGACTGACAGAGCAGGAGCAGGAAGCAACCAGGTGCTCAGAGTGCAAGGGAAGGACCCGAGGGACTAAGGGCCTCTACTCTCAGCTGCCCTTTGAGGGTCTCGGCTCCGCCATCTCTGGAGGCCGCCAGGTGTCTGGTTCTACTGGACGTGGTTGCCATCCCGAGACACAGAGCCAGGCGGGTGGGGGACGGGGGCAGCACACTGACCCAGGGCTGTGTTGCCCAGCACCAGTGGGGCTTCGGGGTGTCTCGCCCTCAGCGCCAGCAGCTCCTGCAGGGTCCCAGGGGACACCCAGGTGACTCTGTCTCCACGGAAGGTCAGGCTGTGCTGCACTGGGCTCTCTGCCATCCGCTGGGGACAAAGGACAGTGTGTGCATGAATGGGGAGGCTGCAGGCTGCGGTCAGCACCCGAAACGGTGCCTGGAAGGCAGGGGCCCGAGCTCCCGGAAGCAGCACCTGGCACGCCAGTCGCATGCAGCACGCAGACCACCTCCTCCCGGCCCTGAGCTCCCAGCCATGCCGTCATTCTATGCAGGCCTTGGGCCAGATGCCCCTCCTCTGTCTGGGGGCTCAGGTCACCTCTGAGGGGCGGCAGGCGCCATGCTCACACTGTCCCAAACTGAGCTCCTGCTGTCCTGTCCCTTCCCACAACCTGAAAGGAACCCAGGGTTCCCCAAAGCTCTGCCAATCCCATCCCACTATCAGCCTCCCTGAGCACTGGGCCGTGTCTGCCAGCAAGCACGTCCACTCTGCCCCTGAGAGCGCCTGGCTCCCCTCCCCTGCTGCCCCTCATGAGCCCATGTCTTGGCGTCAGGTGGGGTCCCCCTCTGCCCCACAGTGGCTTCTGTATCACACAGGATAAAAGCTGGGGACACTGAGTTGGGTGTTACCTCATGTGCTCTTGGACCCCAGGACATTTGTACCTGCTGCCCCACCACCCGAGTACCTTCTGCTTGTCTCTGTGATGGCTTCCCCACCCTCCCCAAATGTCCACATGTCACGCTCTGGGCCGAGGCTTCCCTGGCCCAGATATATAAATACAACTGCCTCGTCCTATCCTCTGATTTTTCTCTTGTCTTCCTGACCACTCTGCACCTGTTGACACTGTTTCCTGTCTATTGCTCAGCTCACATCTGTCTGTCTGTCCCCAGAGCATCAGATCAGCTGGGATGGTGGGAGGGACAGCTAGGGCAGTGAAGCCCAGCATGGACCCCAGTCACCCAGCTGACTGACAGGAGGGTCCTGGGGAGGTCACTGATGAACCCTGTTGAGGCCGGGGAGACAGCAGGGGCTCCAGACGTCCCTTGAGGGAGCGGTGTCCCAGGATGGGCGGCCATGAGGCCCAGCCGCCCTACCCTTCAGCAGCGCCTGGCCTGGCCCCTCTCACCACGAGCTCCGGGGGGAAGATGGGCTCCTGGGTCGGGTCCCAGGGCTGGAACTCGGCTCTGGGGAGCAACTCCGAGCACATCTGTGGAGACATAGGCGAGGTGTCAGCGGGGTGGGCCGCCCCCTCCTCCGTGGAGGTTCATTCTGCCGTTACAAGGTTGGGGCTCCCTCTACCCCAACTGCGCAGGCCAGGCAGGGAGAGGAACCTGGAGCCCCCATGTACCCCACGTAACCCATGTGCAGCTGGCCACGGCCAGCTGCCCCCAGCCAGCACGCCACCCTCTGGTAGAGGACACTCACGCGAGCTTGGGGGCCACCCTGCCCTGGCAGACAGGCGCCATCCCCTGGCTGGTCCAGGCAGCACCGCCTGGCTCCCTGCTGCGCGCAGCCGGCCAAGTCCTGAGGGGAGAGAGCCTGGCTGTCAGCTGGACACGGCTGTCTCCCAGGCAGTAATGCAGTGCCTGCTCCGTCTGCACTGGTTATTTTAGAGTGACACACGAGGAACATGGCATCTTATATTACAGAAACTACATGTTCTATGATAGAAAGTAATGTCTGACGTAAACTCTGTAAGGTACAGTTATAACGTGAATATAACATAAATATATGATACAAAGTAACAAGATACTGAAGTCTAAAAGAATAAACACCTTGACTGATGTGTTTTGAAATTTTGTTGTTTTTCTTCATTCAAATGGTTTTTTTAAAAAAAGAATAAAGTCTCTTTTGCTTTGTTGCTAGCCTGACATATTTAGGAATGTACTATATTAATATAGTACATACTTATAAGTACACGGTATATGAGCGTTTTTTTTACACACGCAGTTTGTGTATATCTCTGAAGTTTTAGGTTAATTCCTAGTGGTAAAATCAGTTTTTAAATTGGTTTATGCTGGACATGAAGGCACACACCTATAATCCCAGCACTCGGAGCCAAGGTGGGGGCTCACGAGGCGCTCGAGGCCAGCCTGGGCTGCTGGGGCCCCTCAAGGCCCCGTCTGCTTTCGCCATCACGGAGGGGTCCAGTGCTGTGGGGTGGACGTCCCCAGCTCCAGGGGAGATCCAGACCCCGGGATGCTGAGTGGCCCTGTCCACTGGGGTCCACGCCCTGGCCAGTGGTCCTGCCATGGTGCCCTGGAGCCACCCCCTCCCCACTCACCGGGCAAAAGGTCCTGCCACTCTCGAGGATTGGCCGGTAGCCGGTGCAGCGACACAGGTTCCCTGGGGGGCAAGGTCTGGCGGTCAGTGCTTCCACAAGAGGGACACGGGCAGCTGGTGACCGCCGACTGTCCACTCAGCAACGGGTGCTGGGACCGAGCCCCAGCCTTACACGCCAGGCGAACAGCACCCTGAGCTGCGCCTCCAGCCCCGTGCTTTAGAGAAGTTGAGAGTATCTCAGTATCTGCCAAGCAGTTCCATCTTCTCCGTTTCCTTAGACCACTGCCTCTCCTGCCAGCCAGTTCCAGGCTGATGCTCTGTTCTGAAGGAGATGAGTCCATCTGGTGAGCTCACCTCCCAGTTTGTCCACTCACTCAACGCCCATCTATCTATCTCTGTCATGTATCTATCGATCATCTATCACTTATCCATGTATGTATTGTCTATGTATCTATTATCTATGTAGTTATATGTCTATCTTATTATGTATCATCTATCACCTCTCTGTATCTGTGTGTCTATGTATCTATTATCAACCAGGTATCTATATATTGTCTGTATATATATTTTTTTCTCAATCATCTGTCTACTCATCCACCTATCAGATGGTGCTGGGCATGGCACCCCTGGCCTCGCACATGCTAGGCGAGCACTCGTCTCGGGCTGTCCCTGCCCCTGAGCAGCAAGCCGCTCTCAGACGTGAGCCGAGGGTCCTGAACAGAACTGGTGTGTTTGTCCCACCTGGGGTGTCTGTCTGGCAGTGCTGGTGCTTTCTCCGCATCAGGTCTGCTAACGGTGCAGAGCCTAGCTCTGACCCTGTGGCGTCAGTGTCGGGGTGACGTTGGGTTCCCCTCCCCACACCCCCTTCCCAGGTCGGGGGCGGGTTTGGGGCGGGGCCTGAAGCCCCCTGCCACACCCACCCGCGAGGGGTCTCCGCCCCTCTCGCGGTGGGCTGGTCTGGGGGCGGGCCCGCCACAAAGCCACACCCACCTGCGAGGGCCTCTGCCTGGGACTCTGGCGGCGGGCATGTCTGTGGGGCGGGGCCGGAAGCCCAGGCCACACCCACCCACCAAGGGTCTCCGCCCCTCTCGCAGTGGGCTGGTCTGGGGGCGGGCCCGCCGCAAGGCCACACCCACCTTCGAGGGCCCCTGCCTGGGACTCTGGTGGCGGGCGTGCCTTGGGGCGGGGCCTGAAGCCCAGGCCACACCCACCCGCAAGGCTCCGCCCGGGGCTCGTGGTGGGCGGGGTCGGGGCGGGGCCTGTAGCCCCCGCCACACCCACCTGCCAGGGCCTCCAGCAGCTGCTCCTCCGAGGGCTGCGGGTGGCTGCGGAGCAGCGCGTACAGCGACATCACCATCCCGGGCGTGCAGAAGCCGCACTGCGTGCCGTGGCTCTTGGCGATCCGCTCCTGCGGCACAGCGCAGAGTCAGGGAGGGCCCGGTTAGGACCCGGGCGCCCTCGTCCGGGTGGAGCCCGGTGCCCCTCGAGTCGGAGCGCACGCCGCTTCTTCAATGCCTGTGCCAGGACCTAACTCGGAGGACGCGGGCTTCGCCGTCGCCGCTCCGCGTCCAGCTGAGCTGCGCTCGGACCCCCGGGGTCCTCCAGGACGGGTTTGGACTCCGGCCCTGTGCGCCCGCCCCACCCCGTGCCAGTTCCACTCGCAAAGGCCTGGTTATTTAAAGCGCACCGCCTGGCTAGCAGCAGGCCACGGCTCCCTCCAAACCTCCTGACCGGGAATCTGCATTTTTCGGCTCCCATGGACTCTTGGGAACAGCAGCGCCTGGAGCGCCTGGTTCCGGGCTTTGCTGTGTGGTCGGGTCCCGGATTCGGGCCCCGGCCTTGCCGCGTGAGTCCAGCCTCCCTTCCGGGGTGACCCGGCTGGTCCTTCACCTCGATGGAGGCCCCGCTTTGAATTTCAGGGTGAAGCCCTTGTGGGAAGCTCAGTCCTGGCCTCCCCGAGCCCCATGGCAGTGACAGGACTCGTTGTACCTCCAGGCCGGGGGAGGGAGGTGACTCCCACCTCGGCAGTTACCTTCAGACTCCACTCCCCCTCTTTGGTTTCACCCCAGGGCCTCTGCCGCAGGAGGACCCCCGAGCTTTATCCTGCTAGCCCCGGGGCTGCTTTGTGCTCTGTCTCCTGCTGCGTGTGACACCTCTCCCACAGCACAGGCCAAGTATGTCTATCTTGGTGACCCTGCTGACCTCGCAGGTGTAACACATACCAAGAAGACATTGCCCACAGAGGCTGGGTCCAGTGTCCTTCTGACCCCTGGGCAGAAGCAATCCCTGACCAGGCACCCAGGCTTCCAGGACCAGAGAAGACCTGGAGGCTCAGGTGGTGGGAAGTGAGGAGCGGACCCCACTCACTTGCACGGGGTGGACCCTGGTTCTGATGCTGCCCACGCCTTCCACGGTGGTGACGGCTGCCCCGTGCAGAGAGCAGAGGGGCACCAGGCATGCAGTGACGGCGATGTGTCTGTGTGGGAGACACGGGACCAGGAGAGTGACCTCTGGGGGTCTGGAAGTGGAGAGGGGTGGACACACAGCCAGGGGACCCTGCGGGGAGCTGGGGAGTCCTGACTTCAGCAAAGCTTTCAAAGCCCAGTGCAGACCCCTGGGCAACAGGAACAGCTTTGGTCACTAGGACTGCGCTCCTTCCAAGTGTTGGGGGATTTTGAGGGCCCTTCCTGCAGGAAGCTGGGCTGGTGCTACCTCGGCTTCCTGGAGGCCGGGTCGAGCCGGGACAGCATCACGGTGCAGGCGCCGCAGCTGCCTCCCCCGCAGGCCGACTTGGTTCCTGTGAGGCCGACTGGGGGGCTGGTCAAGGAAAGGACCTTGTTGCCTTGTGCCCAGGGGGGTGGTAGTCTAAGGCCCTCACTATCTCCCTGGGTGCGTGGGGGGTTGGGGAACTGCAGGCCTCCTGTGGGCAGCGAGGCAGGGCCCAGCCTTTTGCTTCAGCTGCTCTGCTGTCGCCCTGGACAGCATGGCCATGCATCCCTGGAGGCCTCCGTGGTCCTGTTTCAGAGCCTGCTCTGTCCCCCGCCCCCACTCTGGCCATGAGGACTGGAACCCAGGCTCTGCCTCAGCTCTCGCTTGGCGCATCCTTCTCTCTGAGAGAGCCGCGTCCACGGCGTGTAGAGTAGGCTGGGCCTGACTGGGGCCACTGGGACAGGCTCGTGACCAGGCTCAGCTGTCTGAGTGGAGGCAGAGCTCGAAAGCCACCAGGGAGGTGACTGGCAAGTGACTGGCAAGCCTGCACTGGGCAGTGAGGTGTCAGGACGCGCCAGCCCAGAACCTGCCACTTTCCTGTTTGTCACAAGAACTGTGGAGAGAATCTTGGTCCTTTTAAACGTGAAAGCCCCTAATTTTCAAGTGTTGACAACTAATTAGGAACCACCTGGGCCTTTGAACAGAGCCTTGCAAGGCCGAGGCCATGCAGGTGTAACTGTCGTTTGCTTCCTCTCCATCCCGGGGAGGTGCAGTGTCAGGACACAGCCCAGAGGGGACTCTCGACACTGGGAAAGTGGCTTCAGGAAGGGCTGTCCCTGGCCGCCGTCACAGGACACAGCATACTGAGTGAGGAGCTCAGTCCCTCTCAGGTTGAGTCACCCCTGGGCTGCTTGGGAACCCTACTCCCCTCAGACCAGCCCTGCAGCCTGACACCCGCAGTCCCACAGGAGTCAGGGAAAGGGTGGGGGGGGGAGGTGGGGGGTGCTGGTTGGGGGCAAGGCTTTGCCAGGACTTGGCTGAAAGGATCCGGTTCCTTCGTAGGTAGGTCAGCAGGGTCACTTCTGGGTCCACAGCTCGCTCTGTCACCTGTATGGGCAACAGGGAGGTTGTCAGATAGGGAACAGACAGGGTGTGATTAGGGGCTGGCCTAGACCTGGACCTGGCCCGAGAATTGCTGTCTGTGCTGGGTGGGGTGGGGATGGGGATGGAGCCTTGAGGCCCACACACGTGTGACAAGGCGGCTCTCCACGTGCCGTGGTCTGGGGGAGTTTCCTGCTCCATCTCCTGTGCTCCCTGAGACTTCACATCAGGTGGGCCTTGGCATGTGCCTGTGTGTGTGCACGTGTGTATGTAACTGAGGGCTCTGTAGGGTGCAAGGCCGAAGGAGTCAGAGTGTCTCTGAGATACTCTGGGGGAGCAGCTTTGGTGACATCCAGGGCGTCAGGGTTCATGGCAGAAAAGGGAGAGTGCCCATTGCCCCAGCAGCCTCCTGGGGGAGCCCCAGGGGGGCAGGTGTCACAGAGCTCCATCCCCCACAGCAGGAGAATGAGCAGGAGGCTGGAGCAGCGAGTGACAGTGGCCTGAGAGGA
>PVJX010029212.1:0-23132 GCA_004027295.1 Dolichotis patagonum
TACTGCCTGCTCCCTTGTTATTTTTAAGAGATCTTCCCTTTCATGATCACACATTGCAAGCCTGTGTTCAATTTTTGATAGTCTCTCTTTGGTTTCTTTCAAGCAGTTTTGCCAGCTTTCTATGGAGTCTTTAGTTTCCTGATAATCTCTTTGAATTTGCTTCATGAATTCTAGGGTTTTTTTGTATTCTTCATTAAACATTTCTCTCCTTTTGTGTTCCTGCATTCTTCTGTCTGTGTCTTCTTGAGAGGTGCCCAGCCTTTCTTTTATTAATCTACTTATCTCTTGTTTAATTTGAATTAATATTTCAGTTTTGATCCCGCTTACGAGGTGCTGAAGATATCTCTTTATGTCCGCTAACGCAGTATTTGATGTTGCATTTTTGCTGCCCTTAATCTCTTTTGTATTTACCTCTGCTGGATCAATGTTCTCAGGGTTGGGGGCTGGGGGTTTTTTCTTATTTCTCCCTCTTGTCATGTTTTTGGTTCCTTCCATATAAGTGTATATTGCAGTTCCCAGCCCCTTTTCTTGTTGGTTAAGGTTCCTCTAGAGGGTGCAGGCTAGGAGCTTCTGCCTTCTGCCTTCTGCTATCAGAGTGAAGTTGAAACACGGGCAGTGTGTGCTGGCTCCTCCCCTCTGGGGCAGTCAACCTTTGCAGGCCTTCACTGGGTCAGTGTGCGCCGATCTCAGGGAATTAATTCGTAGCGACCCACTGGGTCCCGGCCAGAGGCTGGCCCAGTCCAAGCAGACCCTACCAATCCGCTCTGTGTGGGGAGCAACCAACTGAAGCCACTTCTTTATGGAGCTAGGGCTGTCCTGCCCAAATCCAACATGTCATCCAGTCAGTTGCCCCTTTCCCGCGGGAGGGTCCCATTCCCATCACTCACTGCGTATTGATGCTGGTCCCCGAGAACTGCTGGGCTCCCCGACCTCTGACCTCAGCGTGACTGTGGTGCAAATTCACGGTGCCTCTGGGTGGGTCAAGTGCAGTGCCGGGGCCGAGCGAGCCGCACGCAGGGATGTTCAGCTCCACGCTCCGGCTGCTCAAGCCAGTGGCATCAGCGCAGTTCAGTCAGTCTTGTCGATCTCGGGCAGGAATTCAGGCGGCTCAAGGAGGGTGCCTTGCTCGCTGATCTTGGCTTCTCTAATGGTAGCCCCAGGACCTTATATTTGAGCGGTTGTTTTTCACTTTAGTTTCTTCCTGGGTTGAGAGAGTCCATCTCTCTCTGTTTGGGTCTCTCCAGGGAGTTCCATTCTGGCATTTAAGGTATCTCTCTCAGAGAGGGTCCCTCTCCTGCTACCTACCGGTCTGCCATCTTTGGAAAACTAAGACTAAATCTTATCATCCCCTTCAAAGTTGTTCTTCCTACTGCCTCATCTCAATTCTTATAGTACTTATCCAGTTACCAAAAATTAGACATATTATGACATAATGATATGTCTTCCTTTTCTAATACCACAGATATGACCCATCAACAAATGTTGATTACCCTCAAAATACATCTAGAATTAACCATCTCTCAGCATTTCTACTGCTGCCATCTTGGTCCAGATCACTGCAGTATCTTACCCTGTTTGATATGTTAGCATCCTAATTTTCACTTTCCCTACTTGCATATGTTTTCTTGCAACAGCCAGAATGATCCTTTTACAATGTAAAGGGATCACTTTATGCCCCTGTACATAAAGCTTTCCGTCTTACTCAGAATACAAAGCCTTATTAGGACCTTTGATCTGGTAGACCTTGTCACCCACTGTTCTCTCCTCTGTCTCACTGCCTGGGTACTCTGCCTCCAGAACACAAAGGCACGTTACTGTGTCTGGACTTCTGCCTTGCCATTCCTTCTGCTTGTAATGCTCTTTATTCATTTGGCCTCACTGGTTTGTTTCCTTGCCTCCTTCCAGCATGTGCTTAGTATTTTCTTAATGAGGTGAGGTCTTCCCTAACCCTACTCTAAATTACTCTCCTCCCACCTGTTTTTACACCTTTCCCTTAGTGAATATTTCTTAGAATTTTTAGCCATCGTACTTTCACTTATTTATCCTCTCCCCAAACCAGAATATAAGCTCCATAAGGACATGAATTTTTGCTTCATTTTCCTTATTCTGCCCACTAAGAAGCTGCCCAGGTTGGCCTTGAACTTGGGATCCTCTTTTTCGCAACCTCCTGTGCTAGGATCACAGCAATTTGCCACCACACCTGGCTAAAAATAATCTCTACGTGAGTGTCCCATAAGCAGTTGTTTGCATGATTAAATTAAATTCCTCAACATCTTTCCCAGCTTAACTCTGTGAACCCAATCTCAGTGTAGGGATAAGGAAGACTTGATTACTACCTTTATAATTATGTGACTGTGAGAGACCAGATAGGAGGTTGGATCATATTTGCAGATTTTAGAAAGTCATATGAAAAAGATAAAATAGATCTGAATGAAAATAATTCTTACTCTGTGTATAGTTGACCTGTCCAGGGGTAATTTTCCCCTGATACTTTATTTTGTAAGTTTGCTTAAATTGGTCATACAATGTGTACTTTATCATTAAGAGACTTGCAGAGCGTTATATGATACGACCCTATCTTATCGTCTCCTCTGTAGAGGTTTTATTACATATGTAGTAGTTACCTGATTCTAGTTGCTTCAGAAATGCATGGTTTCTGTTTAGGATGATCTTTCTCTGAAAGTCACTACATAATATACATAGTTTTATTTTAGATTTTACAAAGGCTTTTTGGAGGAGCAGAATCTATTTTTTTTTTTTTTTAAGAATCTTACTTAATCTTAAGTAAATACTGTGGTATGCCTTATTTAGCTATCACACCTACCAGGTATCAGGCACTGTGATCTCTGTCATAGATAAAAAAGTAGATACACACTGTTAAACAGAGAATAGATAAACCAACCTAGATAAAAATCTTCCATAGAGTGTAGGTGAACCAACAGTGAGCTATGTAACAGACAGTACAGTCTGACATCCCATAGCACAAGCACAATTGCAGTGAAATTTTGTTTTACAATTATATTGTGAATTGTGGTTAAACAAGTCTTTTCTTCCTGCAGAGTCTTTCTTCAGTTCATGTGGTAGCTTAAATAAACTAAGTGAAGAGCCACTGGTTCCTCCTCCACTTCCTCCTCGAAAGAAGTTTGATCATGATGCCTCAAATTCCAAGGTAGTCCACTGTGCTAGATTTGCCTCGAGTTATTTAAAGTTGTGAATTTTCAAAGTAGAGCTCATTCTCATAAAGAACTTGTCAGATATATTTTGGCCATCCTTCATGGTTTTTTAACATCTGCATTGTTAAAAACAATACATTTGAAAAATACTTTCGGAAGTTGTCTTCATGAAAACCTTTTCTAAAAAAAGAAGGTGGGCAAATTCACAGATACTCAGAAGAACATTTTCTTTCTGGTAAAGATGGTAAGAACTTCAGTATTTGAGAAGTCTTCAAACTTTCAGCTAGTCTTCTCATTTAATTCATGAGACTCACCCAGAAAGCTTGTTAAAAGCAGATTGTTAAACCCCACTGCAGGTTTTCTGATTCAGTAGATCTAAAGTAGAATTCAAGCATTTGCTTTTCTAGCAAATTTCCTACAGGTGCTGATGCTGCCGGGGCCTGGATCACATTTTGAGAAGCACTACTATAAATGTTCACTGGGGAAAGCAGAAGTTGGACACTGTCCGCTTGACATCATGTGCTTTCATCTATATAAACTGTTATTTGCACTTACGTATTACAATTAAAATTTATAAATTTCTGAAATGTATAAAACAACACAGAACATCCTGAGGCTTTATGTTCTAAAATTTCAATTAAAACATCCTATATGCAAGTGTTAAACTGAGCCATGAACTAAACTGGAAGTAATTTACAAACTTAGTTACCAGTTAAACCATATTAATCTATTATGAACCTATAGACTTAACTGGACACAATAATTTTTCACTTTCAAAAATTGCTTCATGAGTGTTTCAGGAAAATTTTAAGCATAATCTGATTTTTTTTAGGGAACTATGAGATCGGATGATGACCCTCCTGCCATTCCACCAAGACAGCCTCCTCCTCCAAAGGTAAAACCCAGAGTTCCTGTTCCTACTGGTGCACTTGATGGGCCTCTGCATAGTCCACCTCCACCACCGCCAAGAGATCCTCTTCCTGACACCCCTCCTCCGGTTCCCCTTCGGCCTCCAGAACACTTTATAAACTGTCCGTTTACTCTTCAGCCACCTCCTCTGGGACATCTTCACAGAGACGTTAGTACATGTCCAAATTCGCCAAGCACTCCTCCTAGCACACCCTCTCCACGGGTGCCGCGTCGATGCTATGTGCTCAATTCGAGTCACAACAATCTGGCTCATCCTCCAGCTCCCCCTGTTCCACCACGGCAGAATTCAAGCCCTCATCTACCAAAACTGCCACCAAAGACTTACAAGCGGGAGCTTTCACACCCACCATTGTACAGACTGCCTTTGCTAGAAAATGCAGAAACTCCTCAATGACCCTGGCCATATGTAGTCATTGACACTGGAATAGTATTTGTAAAGTTTTTTAATTTATTCAAAAAAGGCATAGTATTTTAGTATTTTTACAAATAATGCTCTTAAAATGCTACTGATCAAATAATCTTTTAAGAATTGGATAAAGAAAAATACAGAAGTCCTTCACCATTATCCTCAGGTGATCAGTAGCATTACCTTGTCTTGGATCCTCAGTGCTGCCATAAGGCCAGTATGATGAGTTTATATTTGCACTGTAGACTCTGCTGAAAAAATACGGTTTAAAGTGACAGTGATTGCACTGAAAGCGGACAGTGTTTTATGGGATTTTTCAAATTAAGTAATGCCTTTTTTAAGGTCATGAATTTACACAAGTGTAGAGGGTGTATGGTGTTACTTATTTTTAAACCTCTTTGACATCTAGTTTTTACATTTAGGAGAATTATGAATAACACCCACTGTTTTTAAACTCTGTAATGCCATGTCTTAAATGCCAGTATTTGCTGCTGAAGACAAAATTGAAAAACAGAATGAAGATAATAGAATGTACTGTTTATTTTGTCAAAATGTAAACAAAGACTACATAATCCAGTGACAGAGGGGAAAGGGCATGTATCTCAGATGTGCCTTTTGTTTTTGCAGAGTATAATGTCTAGCTAATGAGTTGCCTATTGTTTTGGAAAACAAGGTTAATATGCCATATATGTACAGTTTTGTTTATATTGTATATTTAAAGATAATGCTAATAACCTATATAAATTTAAGTGACTTGAGGCCTCTAATACAGTCTGCTACTTTACTAATTCATAAATTCAAAGGAAAATTTCTTACGGCATACGAACCAACTACTTTGCCTTCAAAATTCCTAGCAACTTTCTCTATAAATCTCGTGTTAACTGAAATTTTTAAAAAATATATTTTTTAGATTGGTAATATGTAAGCCAGCAAATACTTAAAGCTTTATTAAACTTTTTAATCAGAGAAGTAAAGCTTTTATTTGCCATTTGGACGCCTTCCTTCAAAGTGATGAAAAGAGTGTTTTGCTGATAGTGCTGTAGCAGCAGTTGTAAAGTAGCCAAAAGCCACGTTGTTTATTTACTGGTCTGTGGCCTTTTTACTGTGCTTTGTATCAGAGTTCTTAACAGATTAATAAATCACCTCAGTCTTAATTTTTACAAGATTTTAAAAATCTGTGTTTTCATTATAAGGAACAAGGGGAGATTGTTGAGGCTTGGAAGTATAGCTGCACACATTTTCACTATTTTATGCAACTGAAATTACATAATCCCAAAGAATTTCAGTGATGTAAGTTTTCGGCGGGGGGGTGGGGTGGGGTGGTTGTCATCACTGTCAAATGCACGCGGGCAAGTTTCCAGCAACCATTTTAATGCATTCTTAAAACAAGGGGCACAGGGCCGGGGACTTAGCTCAGTGGCTTAAGTGCCTGCCTGGCAAGCACGAGGTCGTGAGTTCGATCCCCGGTACCAAAAAAAAAAAAAAACCACACACACACAAAACAAGGGCACAGCAGGAAACTGGTAGGCTGTGGGCAGCTGCCGGATTTAAGACTAGAAACAACTGTGTCAGCCTCCTAGCAGGCAAAAACATTCTGAAATTTGCTTTATTTCTTAAAGAGCAGATTATAATACTAGCACAGTATTGGCTGGAAACGTGATTTAAAGGCCAAGACTGATTTAGAGGGGGAGCGCGAGGAAGCCATGGGTGCATCACGCAGTCAAGCAAGGGTCAAGCTGTCTTCCAGGCTTTGTTAACGCGCGCACGCGCTGTGCTGCCCCGGCCGCTCCAGGAGGCGGGGCGCGCGCTCATGATGTCATTGCGTGCCGTCTCTGGAGGCTGCGCGGCAATGGCGTCTTCTCAGAAGCCTTTGGCGGAGGAGCTAGTGGAGGATCCCCTGCGGAGCTTTGTGAGAGTTGTGGAGAAACGAGATGGCACAGTATTACGACTGCAGCAGTACAGCTCCGGCGGCGTGGGCTGCGTTGTCTGGGATGCTGCCATTGTCCTTTCCAAATACCTCGAAACGCCGGGGTTTTCGGGCGACGGGACCCACACGCTGAGCCAACGGTCGGTGCTGGAGCTGGGCTCGGGCACCGGGGCCGTGGGGCTCATGGCCGCCTCGCTCGGGTAAGAGCTGGTGGGAGGGGACCCCGCTCTGCCAGCTTCTCACCCTGCGCCTACAGCTCAGTCTGCGTTATTTTTTAGGGCAGATGTTGTAGTCACCGATCTTGAGGAATTGCAAGATTTGCTGAAGATTAATATTAATATGAACAAGCATCTTGTCACTGGTTCTGTTCAAGCCAAGGTACTGAAATGGTTTGTATGGCCTTTCAGCTTGTTTTAAGATAACTGTTTCTAGCTTTGCTTTTATTTGCATTTTACTAAAAGCATGGTTGATATGAAGGGGCCTTTTTGATTCTTTCACAAAACGAGAGTATTTCAATTAAAACAATGTTTAAAAGTGCTTGTTTGCCATTTTTAAGGGGATCAGAAATAGAAGACTTTCCTTCGCCACCAGACTACATTCTGATGGCTGACTGCATATATTACGAAGAGGTAAGTGTTAATGAGTGAATTCTATGGCATACATTTCTTCCCATTTTAATGTCTCTGAATTCGCGATGTTTATGGTGTAGTCGAGGAGGTACTAGAGAGAAAACTGAAATCACTAGGGACTAAATGAGTACACTCATGATTAGCAATGGCCTGTGAAGCATGTTGAGAAAGTACTATATTCACTTTTACTAGAGTTTTTAAAGAATCTTTATCATTTGAATCTGTTATGAAAAAATACTGTTAACTTATATTGGCTATTCCCAGTGAATGTGTTAACTTTGATATTGAGAAAGTTGCATTGTAAAAGAATTCATTGTTCTATGGCCACATGTGTTAGATCCATAGGATGATTTTTCTTTACATATCAGTTATATACTATTGTGGGCATCACTTTTAAAATAATGAGCATTAAACCAACTCACGTTCAAATTAAGGTCAGATTACTTTTGTACAGTAAATTATTGAATTAAATTAAATGTTAAATTAAAGTTAAACTTTTATGAGTGAAGTCAGTTCGGTTTTCCCATGAACACTCTAAAATTCAGTCATTTGCATTTTTTTTCTGGAAAGTGAAATCAATGTGATGGCTGGTTAGTTGAGAAGAGTCTACTGATTGGTAGTTACAGAAGTTTTAAGCATATGTGCTTTCTTGGATTGATTCAAAGATGAATAAATTATAGGGGAGATAATCCCCC
Source organism: Dolichotis patagonum (assembly GCA_004027295.1). Classification (NCBI taxonomy): domain Eukaryota; kingdom Metazoa; phylum Chordata; class Mammalia; order Rodentia; family Caviidae; genus Dolichotis; species Dolichotis patagonum. The sequence goes on from PVJX010029212.1 coordinate 7,761, forward strand.
CTAAGTCTGTTCTATAATAGAAAATTTTTGAAGTTGTAAACAATATATTTCTTTCTAAATTTAGTCTTTGGAGCCACTGCTGAAAACTCTGAAAGATCTCAGTGGATCTGAAACTTGTATTATATGTTGCTATGAACAACGTACAATGGGAAAAAATCCAGAAATTGAGAAAAAGTATTTTGAGGTAAGTACTCTATGAGAGCTTTGTGGTGGTCATTGTTCAAGGGGACTATGTGACTGTTGTAGTATCTTGGGTCAGTTTTGGAAGGGGAACACAATTCAGTTTGTGTAGACCCAAGGAGAGAAAGGTCTCTTTACACCCCAGCCTTCTACAGAGGCCCACAAAGGATTTGTCTTTTTCATGTCTCTTTTCTAATTCAGTGAAACTGTATCTACAAAACAATATAAAATAACAGTGACAGTCTTTCTTAATGAAGTTTTTAATCCTTATTAATATAAAGTGGGGTTTGGGGAACATATCAGTGATAAGATATATTGCTTTTAGAGACTAGGTGGTAGAAATGTGGAGGCCATAAATTTTTATTACACTCTACATTTTTATGAAACTTTTTCCTGTGTACCTATTTTCAAGGTCTTTTTGAAAAATAAAGATTCACAGGAAGTTGCAAAAGTTGCATGTAATACCTTATGTATCTTTTACTCTTTTCTACTAGTGTGAGCTAGACTTTATGTGGGTGTGGGAGATTAGCTGGGAGGCTCCCCTTGAATGCAGAACAATTACTTCAGCATTGAACTGAACCCTGTCCACATGTACTGATGTGTACAGAGCAGGCTATGCTATTTCCTTCTCCAGTTGGCTCTAAGCAGTGCAAATAAGGTAGTGATACCTAACTAATCCTTGAAGCCTGCTGACAGTTTCCTGACAATTTTCTGGTTCCTCACATTGTGTTCCCTATAAACAGTTGAGCACAGCAGGATGACAAAGCCACATAGCTCCAGAAATGACTCAAGACTCAAGAGGCTATGACTTCACAGGGCACAAAAGCGTTCATATCAGAAACTGAAACAACAGCCTCATAAATTGTTCAAATGCTACCTCAGTCAAGTTATGCAGATTGATTTTTCTGCGTACTTTTCTCCCTGCATATTGCAGAGGTGCTTTCTCTACACCTGGCCAGCTCAGCTCACATTACTCATGTAATTCCTGCCATACTCACCATCACTCGTCCTTAAGCCACTCCCTTCTTCACAAGTTGATAAATGCTGGGTGATGCCTGGGATCTAGGCTTTTGTTCTGTGTATCCACACATGGACTGGGCTTGGGACCCCTTGGCTGCCCATAACTTTGAATATGTCTTAGTGTCTTTATTCTCACCATGGACTGCACTGGAGGCGGTAGATTGGAATTAACTCAGCATTCCAATGTTTCAGTGAGATTACAAATATAAAATTTCTCAAGCCATGAGGAGGATGAGAAAAAGGATTACAATATTTGGATTACAATAGCTGGGAATGAAGCTCAGTGGCACAGTGGCTGCCTGGCAAGCTCAAGGTCTTGAGTTAGCTTCCCAGTTACCGCCCCCCGCCCCAAGGCTCTCCTGGGCCCTCCAACAGCTGATCTTAAGATCAAGGCCATGACATTGCCTTACAAACAAGCACAACCTTTCTATACTTAATTTTAACCCTTCACCTTCACACTGTTTTCCATGGTGACTATACTAATTTCCTTTCCCACCAGTAATGTAAGGGCTCCTTTTTCACTACATCGTTTCTGGTATTTGTTATTCTATAGTTACCATAGCCATTTTGACTAGGTTAAAATAGATTCAGTATGGGATGTGCATTTCCCTGATGGCCAAAGATTGAGCATTTTTTCACATATTCATCGGCCATCTGTACTTCTTTTGGGAAGAGCATTCATAGCATGTGGCCATTTTTGATTGGATTATTCCATTGTGGGGTTTTTTTTGAGTTCTTTATATATTCTGATTATTAATCTGCTAGCAGTCTTTCTACCATTCTGTAGGTTATCTCTTCACTCTGTTGTTTCCTTTGTTGTGTGGAAACTTTTTAGTTTCATGTTATCATTCTTCACTTGTTTATCTTTTCTGATTGCTTTGGCCAAAATTTCAAATACTGTATTGAATAAGAGTGGTAAGAGAGGACACCCTTGTCTTATTTCTGATTTCAGAGGAAATGCTTTCAGTTTTTCCTCATTTGTATGGTGTTGGCTGTGGTTTAGGTAATATAACTGTTCTTATATTGAGGTATGATCCTTCTGTACCTGTTCACAGCTTTTATCATGAAGAGATGTTGAATTTAGGACTGGGGATATCGCTTAGTGGCACAGTACCTACCTGGCAAGCCCAAGGTCCTGAGTTTGATTTCTGGTGCCAGAAAAAAAAGAGATGTTGAATTTTATCCAAGATCTTTTTTAAATCTGTTGAGATGCTCATGTAATTTTTTATTATTGATTATTTTCTGTATTATGTTTATTGATTTGCACATTGTCTTTTCTCTTGTTGCTGAGACAAAATACTCGACACTCAAAGGGGAAAAAGTTTATTTACTCAGTTTGTAGAGGTTTCAGTCCATAATCAGCTGGCTCCAAGGCAGGGTGGCACCTGGCAGACAGGCATCACAGAGGAGAAACAGTTTATGGCAGGCAAAAGGTAACAAAGGGTCAATCACAACTCTATCTCTTACAGCTTATCTAGGCTACCCACCCTTAGGGCAAGTAGCACTCACCTCCTTAGTCGTAGTGCCATCAGTCCTAGCATTGCACCATAAATCAAGTCCACCATCACATGCTCTAGATCCAGCCACCTCTGAAAAATCCCCACCCATGACCACATGAGACTCTGGAGAGACCTCTAAAATACAAACCATGACACATGTTGACCATCTCTGCGTTGTTACATCATTTGTTTCTTGAATATGAAGAATGTCATTGAACTTTTGAAATGAAATGTGATAGAGGTTGGCGAGGACAGTACTAGGCATTGAACCTAAGGCCTCTGCACTGGGCTATATCCACACCCTTTTTAAATTTTTTTAAAATTTTGAGATACAATCTAAGTTGCAAAGTCGCCTAGGCTAGGCTTGAACTCTGGATTCTTCTGCTTCTGCTTTCCAGAGTGCTGTGCTACCACACTGGTTTGAAATTTTTATATCGTTAAGCAATGTTTATTTTATTTTATTTATTTTCAATTTTGGGAGGGTACTGAGAATCACACTCTATGACCTCGTGCTTGCTGGGCAGGCGCCGTGATGCTCAGCTGTATCCCCAGCCGTAACAATGTTTATTGAGGTAAAACTTGTAAAAAGTACATGCATCAAGTGCTTAACTCAAATTTTCATGCGTGTATGTCTGTGTGTGTGACTGTTACTCAACATAAAGATGTGGAACATTTTCAAGATCTCAGAATTCCTCCACATTGCCCTTCCCAGTTAGTACTACATTAGAGGTAACCACCATTGCAATTTACATCACCACAGGTCAGTTCATATTACTGATTTTGAAGTATATTTCTTTTAAATTTATAGCTTCTTCAGCTAGACTTTGACTTTGAAAAAATTCCTTTGGAAAAACATGATGAAGAGTATCGAAGTGAAGATATTCATATTATATACATCAGAAAGAAAAAATCAGTAAGTACATTCCAGGTTTTTGATCCTCTGAGATTTCATCATCTGGTCACTGTCTCTCAGCTTTATGTGTGGTCAGGGTCTTGATTTTGATGCAGTAAAATGACTTTGATAATTCATTGGGTTCAGGCCAAATGCTTATTAACATCATTTAATCTTACTTGCTTTGGGTTCTTATTGTAAAGTGTATAGGCTTTTTGTTTGTGTAGCACTGGGTTCTGAACACAGGGCCTCGCACACACTAGGCAAGTACCCTGCCACTCAGCTAAGCCCCCAGCCTGGCAGGTTTCTGGTACAATAATCCTTTCAGCTGTGAATGATACAGCTTTTACTTAGGAGTTAGCAGTTGTTGTATTACAGTAACTGAGGCAGGCAACTTACAAAGAGGGAAAGTTTGTTTTGGTTCATGGTATTAGTGTATGATTGGTTGGCTTTATTTTGGTACCTGTGGTATGGTACTTCCTGGTGTGATCATTGTTGGTTAGCTGAGAATGAAGAGGAGGGAGCAGGATCCTACTGTCCCCTGGAAGGAACCCCAGTGACTAGAAGGCCTCCCATTAACCAAGCTTCACCTTAGGTTTCTACCACTTCCCAATAGTGTCTTGTGCTAGAAATTAAGTTTTCAGTACGTGGGCTTTTGGGGGACACTTAACAGCATCATCTCAGGCAGGTGACTTAGCTCTAAGTTTCCCTTATCTACATGAGACTTCAAAATGCCAGTTGGAACCTTTGAACTTTGCCCAGGGTTATGGATTGAAAACTGGTGGTCAGCTTAACACCAGCTGAATTAAATCAGCATGGTGCTGAGCATAGGTGTTCCACCTGAGGAAAGTTGCCAGCATAAATAGATACATGGAGAAGACAAGTGAGGCATTGTGAGTTTCTCTAAGTGTTGCAGTTTTGAGCCGTTGGTTTTCCTGGAGGAGCTTGTCATGACTAGCTTCCCCAGTGTGAGTTCAACCATTGTCGCTGGAGGAACTCGAGACCTTGTTGGTGAGAGTGGCTGTGGTTCGCTTTGAGGGAGCTCTGGTCCTTATATCGAGCATCACTTCCTGGCTCTGGAGGGGAAGATGTGTGCCTTTTAATCTCCAGGAGAAACTCCTCATGCTGGCTTTCTGGCATGTACTTGACTGTTCTTATCATTGGAGGAGCTTGGGGCCTCTGTGTCGCTGAGGATGGCTGTGGTACTTTTCAGGACAACCCTGGTCCTTGTTCTGAGAATGACTTCTCGGCTCCAGTGTAGAACCCTCAACCTACCAGCACAGCTCCTTCACCCACTGGCATAAACTTTCTGGCTTCTACCGCTGACCTTTGGGCCTTCCCAGTGTGGATCCGTAAAACAGACTGGTGTGAGTTCTTTTCTTGGGCTCTAGACCTCCAGTTGGACTCGTGGGAGGCACTGTCATGAGCTCTAGGTCTTCATCTGGACTCATGCAGGACATTGCTGTGGGATCCAGGCCCTTGGCTGAATATTCTGGATCTTTAGTATTGTGGACAGATTTTCTGCACTTTCTGTGTTGAACTCTGGGTGACCATCATAAAATAATATTATAAATTCTGTGTCCTGATTCTAACTATTCTCCTCACAGCCCCTAACACCCAGTCATTCAAAGAAAAGAAAATTTTAACCAAGTATAACCAGGAAGATAGGATCTATCCATAAGAAAAGTACACTCAATTAAATAGAATTTATGTATGTTCCCCTTTCGTGATGCTGCTTAATCACATTTTATACAAGTTGCCATCTGTGACACTTGATTAGATCTCAACCAATTTGTGTGCCCAGCACCTTTGTAAGCATGACTGGTTTAAGGCAGAGACATACGAATTTTATGAATTAACAATACCAAGATTTAGTAATCCTCATCTAGTTCTATTTGCTTTGATTCATTTTTGTTCAAGATGAAGTTTCCTACTTAGGTGAAATGTAGTCAAAAGCAAATGCAACTTACTTAAGGAACAAGAATAAGTGTTAGGACCAGGAAAGCAATGTAAGTGACGCAAATTTCAAAGCAAGACAACAGGAGATCAACAGTGACTACCATAATGTCTCTTGTTCTCTTCTAAATAGTTGTCTGTATCTTCACACACAATGAATTCATACCAAACAAAATATATAAAACTTACCAAGGCCTCTTTAAAAACATTGTTATAATTCATGTACCATAAAATTCATCCTTTTAAATCATACAATTCAGTGCTTTTTAATAATATTCAGAGTTACATAAACCATTACCAGTTTCTAATTTTAAATGCGTTCATTTCTAAAGAAACCCCATAGCAGTTAGTAGTCGCTCTTTAGTCCCCAGCTATTGGCAACCATTCATCACTGACTCTGTGAGGTTGCCTGTTCTGCACATGTGGCATATTATGTGGCTTCCTTTTCCTACTTTGCTTCACGGAGTTTTCATACCATAGCATGCTGCCTTTTGCTCCTTTGTATGGAGATACATATATATTCCATCCATTCACTGTTCACTTTTTGGCCATATGAGTAGTACTGCTGTGAACATACATGTAGACGTTCTTTGTATAAATGTGTGTTTTCAGATCTCGTAGGTATATACCTAGAGTGGTTATTGTCTTACTTCTCTTGTTGCTGAGACAAAATCCCTGTCACCCGAAGTTAAAGGAGGAGAGGTTTATGTGGCTCAGTTTGTAGAGGTTTCAGTTCAGAGTTGGCTGGCTCCAAGGCAGGGTGGCGTGGCAGAGGAGAAACAGATCATGGCAGACAGAAGACAGCAAAAACAAGCAAGAAGCCACAAGCTACAATAATAGCTTCTTTCTGTCCCTTTTATAGTCATATCTGGGCTAGCTGGCTTAGGGGAGGTTCCAAAGCAATCAGTGGACTATTTTAGTAATCACACAGCCTTAGTCCTAGCATCACACGCACTAGGTCCAGCTGCTCTGAAAAAGCTGCACCTAAGACTGCATGAGGCTTTAGAGGGACATCTAGACACAAACCATAGCAGTGACGTCGAGCTGTGTGTTTTAACTGTTTGAGGGATGTGTTCCAAAGGTACTGTATAGCAGTGATGGTGAGCCCTTTAAAGCTTTCATTGATAAGAGCTGGCTGTGGCATGCGTGCCATAGGTTCGCCACTACTGTACTGTACCATTTTACACTTCCCACAAGTAATATACAAGGGTCCCAGTGTCTCCACGTCCTTAGCAGCAGTTGCTATTATCTATCATTTTGACTATAGCCATCTTAGTGGATGTGAAATAGGGTCTCATTGTGGTTTTTATTCTCATTTTCCTAATAATTAATGATATTGAATATCTTGTCTCTAGAGAAATATTTTCCCCATTTACAAATTGAATTATTTTTTCTTTTTACTGTTGAGTTGTAAGAGGTCTTTACACACCTTGGGCACTAGACACCAGATGTATGATTTGCATGTAAATTTATTTTGTGATTGTCTTTATTTTTTGATAGTATATCTTCCGTAGCATAAAGGTCTGTAATGTTAATAATGTCTAATGTATCTGTTTCTCCTTGGTTGGCTGTGGTTTGGGTGTCTACTGAGAACCATCTATAAACATTAGACATGGTAGTTCACTTGATTGTGTTTAGCCATTACTGGGCATCTTACCAAGTACTAAGTACTCAGCAAGTACTTAGTTGGTGAGGAGAAATCATTTATTTGTATCCCTTGTTTTCTTACAGAAATTGCCATCATGAAAACTTCAGCCGTCTTACCCAAGCCTTTGCCAGTATGGGTAAGCTAACGATGGGAATGCGGCATGGGAATGCGGCATGGGAAGACTGTTCACAGACTTTTCCAGCATGTCCTTGGAGACCCGCTATGTGATGACAACCACCCTGGGCTGCCTGCACTATGAAAAATACTGCCTGCCTGCCAATGGGCCTGAAATCCAACTTAGGTTTCCTTAGCTCACCGTCAAGTTCCACTTAAAAGAAACACTGAGAATGCGTCCCTCAGAATTGGTATTGAGGTTCGCTGAAGTCTCCCGATAAGTGAAGCAGCATGGTTAACACAGGCGACTGAGACACATACCCGTTACTGTATAATAATGGTTTAAATTCAAACCAGTACATTTTAGTTTGCCTTCAAGATAGGATAAATTTAAAAGGCTTCACTTTACATAATTATAAGTAGTTTTATCTTCTGCTTCATATATCTTTAATACCTAAATGTTCTTTTCCTGAAGAAAAAAAAAAAGACTGTTGTCTTGTGTTCCTGTATTAGCCAAAGTTTTATTTTTGTTCTCCACCATAGGTTTACATAGTAAATGATAAACAGTTACTAAAAAGACAAATCAAGAGATGAGGGGACAAGGGACGCTATGTCTCTGCCTGATCTCCTCTTGGAGTGGAGGGAGAATATAAGACCCAGTTCAAGGCTGGTGCACTTCTGTAGCTCACGCAGTTTTCCTTGTGTATGTATTCAGGGAAGTAGTTTAAAGACACTAGTATTAAGTTAACTTGTTTGAAAGATTGTTGAATAACTGCAGATGTAATTCCATGCACATTTACCCAGTGATGGTTCTCCTGTGTTGTCTTTTGTTACGATAATCATCTGTCTGCATAGACCAAGCTTCAAGGACTTCTCATCACATCTGTTCCGGAGTAGGAACCAGAGGGAATCCTGGTATTTACAGGCACTTGGTGCTGGGTGGCACATTTTATTTGTTAAAATAAACATTGTTTTTAAGACCTTGTGACTTGGACTCTTTTATGAATAGCTTTGACAAAAAGGAACATTCTGAAGCCGGTGAGTACTCTTCAGAAAGAGGAAAAGAAGCCCTGTTTATAGAAACTTTGAGGGTCGAAGTTGGCGAGTAGTTTTTTCCTTTTGGGCTCACTTAAATCTTTAGTTTTCTCTGCTATTCTTTTTCAAATAGTTTATTCCTATCACCTTAGCATTTCATTAAGTAGTGTTTCCCCATGCAGTTAGTGTAATTTAAATGTTTGAAGCTTTGGTAGTTACTAGCCCTAGCCGTGAGTGAGACCTAAGGACAAGTGACCACTTCTGGCTGGTTCTGTAACATTATAAAACCTGCCTTAAAATAGTAAGTTTGACATTGACTGTAGTCGTCCACCGAGATTCTCACATCCTTTTTATGGCCTCCTCGCCCTTCACTTACCGTTTGTGCTGTGGGTTTCAGCCCCCAGATTTACCCTGTGAAAGCCCAGCTTCTTTACCCCAGACAGATGTGATTTGCAGTCTGTAGCTTCCTGATTAATCAGGCTGGCTTCAGTCTCCGTGTGTCTTTGCTGGTCACAGCCTTGCTTACCCTTGTCCCTTCCTTGTCCCGCTAGTCCCACTCCTGTACCCAGGGCCTTCACTTGCATAGCTGTGTAACAAAGCTAAGACATTCTTCTCCCCTGCTGTAGAGTAACTGACACTGAAGACCCCTCCCTGTAGGATCAGAGGAGCCACTTGGGGCGAGCGCGCTTCCCACCCACTGTTCCAGCAGACAGCTAGGGACGCTGGGAGGACTCCCCTTTGGAGGAGCACTTTTGGGAATGGGGTTTAGTTTGCTGAGTGATGGAACAATTGCTCTGCACACCAGAAACCACAGTAGGAGGCCTGGGTGCTCACAGCAGTCAAGGTGAGGATGCTGGTATGAAGGGGAGACCAGCTTGTCCCCACCCGAGTGGATTTCTCTGCACATCAGGTGAACTGGGCGTGGAAGAAGAGTTGGAGGAGTGAAGTGGGCACTGTGAGGCAGTGGAGAGCTGATAGGAGGTGGCTGAAACACTTAGACAACAATGTGGGGCGAGCGGTGAAAAGGCAGGTAGGTGCATGAGATACAACCCAGTAGTGAGTACGAGTGCGCGCATGCACATTACATTATGCTTAGCAGAATGCATCCCATCAGTTAGAGAAAGCATTGCAGCTCCCAGGAAGGCAGCGGTTCTCAAGCCAGGCCCACTTGAGATCACTTGGAGCAGTGACAGCCAGAAAAGGCCATTGTCAGTCTGCATCCAGCTAAGCAGAGATGTCGTATTGTCCGGAGGCTCCAGGCAGTGTTGATGTTTAAACTGAAAACCACGCAATAAGAAAACCCCTTAGCATCTCCTGCCCAAAGGTGGGAGAACAGACAGAAGGGAATTACAGTATATGTTAAAAATCGTCTTAAATTAGGGTGGATCAAGGCTGCATAAAAAGGAGAAACTTTGTTGTGGAATGCTCTGAAATAGCTAAAAGGAACAGGACCGAGCTTTAGAGCCTGAAATAGACTTGTTAAAATACTGTGCCTGGAAATTTAGAGAATCGGAGGAAGGGAAGGTTTAACTGCTGGAAAAAGGAAACTTGCAGGTTTTGCCTCCGTGAGACTCTTCTGCATACAAGCTATAAAGATCTTTGAGGTCACATAGCTTTACGTCTTAATTCTTAGCCAGGGGTCTCAGATCATGTATTTGGTGAATTTGGAGGTAAAGTTAGGCTAGTTTTAATTATTCTAATAAATGTTAACAATATAGAGTGTTAGTGGGTTTTTTTTATACTTAATATGTTTTTAATTTGTTGTTTCGGTTTTGTTTTTTTTTGGTACTGGAGATCGAACTCACGACTTTATGCTTGACAGGCAGGCACTTCTGCTGCTAAGCTAAATCCTCGGCGCATATTTTAAATTTTTTATCCTCGAAATTTTCCTTATCAATAATAAATATATTAATTCGGATTTCTGATGTTCAAAGAAAAAATGTCATCGAAATTTAATGGTGGTTCTGAAAGTATCCTGTAGGTGGCATTACTTGACTTTGTTGTTAAATAGTTTATAGCAGAGAAGTTGTGAAACTGAATATTTTGAGTTGCAATCACACTTGCAATTTTTAGGGTAAATTAAACGAATTTTAAAAATAATCATATTATTTCCTTTCAGAAAATGGTATGATGGAAATAAAATGATCATTTTCTTAGTTGTATTTGGTTTATTTTTTATTTCATTATTATGTACTTTTTGAATGTCATTCATGAAGCCACATAATCTGCAATTTATAAAATATTGCATCTGCTGTTGATATCTTCTGTGACAGGGAGACACAAGACTAAATGAGTTCAGGTGAAGCTCTGAAAATTCACCTTGAAAGTACTTTTACATAATGCGTAGTTTACATCTGAGGTGCTTGAAACTTCTAATTAATTTTAGTTTCTCAAACCAATGTTTCTTCCTTATTAGAGCAGTAGTTCTTACATCAAAAGACTGAAGCTTTGTCTTTGGCTTGGCACAATCTTGTAATCTTAGGTCAGCTATTTGGCTTTCAGTTTTTGTTTTTCCTCAAGAAACACTGGGATTTGGGTTTTGATTCATCGATAACACATGTAAACATTAGAATGTTCCATTTTCATACCATAGACACCTAGTACATTTGTAGAAAAAATTGTGGCAACGAAGTCTTACTGAAAAGTGAGCAAAATTTTTGCATTTCATAGTTTGAATGGAAAAACAGTAAATTCTCAAACTGTCTTCAGTAATTTATAAGTTCAAACTATTACATGTTTGGGGTGTTTAAAGTTTTATGTGTTGATAGCATTCTGTGACTATCGAGAGAGTCCCCAACAATTAAGAGATACATTCTAAGTCATGACTATTAATAGCAAGATACCACAGTTTGCAGATAATAGACTGAGAAATGGAGCAGCTTGTCTGCATGAGCAGAACCCGTGTTTACTAGCTTTGTGACTTGAAGTTACTCTCCATGCCTCATTTTCCTCATGTGTAAGTTGAGGCTCATGGTGATGTCCACCTCATAGGTTGCTATGGAAATTAAATTAGCTTAAAACATTGTAGCACACTTCAGGTGCCTGGCACAAGGTAACTGTAAAATAAATGTGACTGGGGCGGGACTGGACTCCAGGTGGGGACCTGCGAAGTGTGCATGATAATGCCAGTCAGCCTTAGCTGTTGCCCTCTGAAATCTGGACATCCTTTTGGGGCAGAGGATGTGTCTGACCTTCTGCTCCGTCATAGTGGGAGGGGCAGCTGGTATGGGAGAAGTCAAGAACATTGCTCCACAGTGCTGCTACTTGAACAAGGCAGCAAATATTGAAGAGAAAAATACAGTGGAAGAAAAGTCTTTGGTGGTCATTTTTATAGTTCTAGAGGAAGTACTGTGAGCATTCGCAGGCCAGTAGGGCCAGAGGATGTCCTGGGTTCGCTGGCTGGAGCTTCCAACATTCCCCTGCTATGCACCAATAGTCAATTCTTCCTTAGACGGTTCTGCCAGACCTGAGAGCATTTATGTAGCAGGTAAAAAACAGGACAAGGTCATTTCTCTAAGGTCAGGGACTGTCCTGTATCTGCCTAACTGTATCAGCAGAGTTTAGAGCTATTAATCTACAGTTCGAATTTGGCAGCAGTAGCTTCACAGACCGTGACCTTTACTGTGTACTGAGTATACATGGCAGGATGCAGGGGCCCACCTCATTCCTCAGGCTACCTGGTTGCGTCCTTATCAACAGTCAGAAGCAGAAACCTTAGCTTAATCTTGCTTCCCTGTCAACCAGTGTAGAAAGTACCACACATGCTTTTCTTCAAGCTGGTGGAAAAAGCTGTTGCAAATACTCAACTGCTGGTCTTCACTTTTAGAAACCTTTCTTACCGATGAACTTATTTTCAAGAAAAATCAATTTGCTTTTTTTTTTAATTCACATGATTGAAAACATTCTTCCTTATACAGCAAGATTAAAATATTTGAGAAAGGCCTGGCCTAGACACAGCTCTTGTCGATGTAAATGTGTGAATAATTAGCAAATTCGAGGTTATTAGCTCTAATGAGGTACCACTGTTAAACTCTTGATGGGTCAGTGCTTTTAAACACTAGTGGTTTTTTTAGGACGTTAACTGTAACTCAGATTTATTAACGTACTGGAACCAGTCATTAATGATACGGGTTCCAGGTCCACGTGTTGACTTACTGCTTTGATAAGTGATTGCTGGAGTTGATTGCACAGAACAATCAATTCCATGTACCTGCACTGCATACTCAACCTTGTTCTTGTAAAGAATGTGCTCTGCAAACCTGCTTGTGCCAAATGTACAGAAGAGCTGCCTGTTGAAGTGTTCTAAATATAAATAACATACTTTACCCAAAGCTCAGATGAGAACACACTCAGAATCACTCACGCTCAGAATCGGCATAAAGGATCCCAAGGCATACAATTCACAGAGACTATGGAACAGGTTTCCAGAAACTCGAAAACAGGAAGAGCAAGTTTAGCATTCCCACAAATGATAAATGTTTAACCAGAAAATGCCTTTGGAGTTCAGTGATATTCATGAATGTAAGTATAACAGTGTTTTTTCTTTTTGAAAACAGATAATCATCTTCCTAAATTCGTTACAAGGATTTTTTTTTTTTAATTTTATCTTTTAAAACTCTTTTCACTCTCAAGTATGCATTGAGCACCCACGGTCAGCTGTTCCACTGTGTCCCTCTGAAACAGGTGGCTGTTAACCTGAGCCCGCAGAGACCGGGACGGGGCTGATGTAGCCAGGAGGAGCAGAATTCCCAGTCAGCTCTGGGAGACACTCAGCCCTTTCAGTTCCCAGGAAACCACCTGCCCCTAATGCACCCAAGCTGGAACAGTCTGTTTTTCTCTCCCTTGATTACTGCCTAATCTAGCTCTGTGTCCTTGGGCAGTTTAAACTCTGCATGTTGGTTCCTCTTTCAGGTTAATGAGCATAGTGCCCACTGGCTAGCACTGTGGTGGTGGTTAAACTAGATCATATGTGGGAGGCAGGGCCCGGAGCAGGCCCGAGCTCTTCCCTCTGAGCATTAGACCCGGATCGCTGCGGAGCTGGAGAGACCCCACACAGAGTCAAGAAAAAACGGAGGGCTCAGCGCCTATTAGGAAACAGCGTGTGCTTGTCACTTTATGTCCCAGTACAGCAGAACGAAGCAGAGAAGTTCCTGGAGACCCCTCAAAATACTTAGGTAAAGAGGAGAGCAAATAAAATGTGGTTCATTGTTGTTTGAGTTTAGCTCCGAGCTAAGTCCCTACGTGGAGTCCACAACATCTGATATTGATCTATTTTCTCTGCACTCCTCAAATCCACTATCTATGGCTTCTCTCAAACATTGACCTTTTTTTTTTTTCAATCAGCAGGCATTGTGCTAGGTATCGGGTACACATCAGTACTCTGTTGGGGACAAATCAATAAGATGCCTCCCATACCCCTAAGCTGCGCACTCATCTGTGATAAGAGGCGTAGTAAAAAAACAAAACAAAACACTGCAGTTCCAGAGCAGTGTGACAGTAAAAGACACACCGGCTCCGGCGGGCAGTGCAAAGCAGGGGGGTGTGAGTTAGCCTGTCAGGGAAGCGTTCATGGCGGGCTGGTGGGCGGGGGACTAATAAGTGGATTTTTCGAAGGACAAGGGAAACCCACTGGACAGCCTGGCAGGTGTTCTAGACAATTGTGTCATCAGATGCAGTTCCAGTGCGTTGCAGCCAGGGTGTTGGGAGGGGCTGCTTGCTTGGCAGGAGTGTCAGCTGCAGCTGTAAGCAGTGAGGATATTGAACTACTTTAAGTCAAGATGGCACCAAAGATATTTTAGGTCACTGGGGGGTCGGCTGCAGAAGGGCAAGAAATGGGGTAAAGAGGTCAGGAAGTGGGGTCTGAACTCTGGGGTGACCTTGGGGGCACTGCATGGAGGTGCCAGCTCGAGGCATGTGGAGTTGGACTAAGTGAGGTCCGGCAGGACTTAGGGGTGTCGGGAGCATCCTGGCGGAGTCAAGACCTCTAGGCCTGCACAGCACCTGTGTGTGCACCTGAGCGCCTCCGCGTCCTCTAAAACACTTTCCGGTGGGCAGGAGCTGTAATATGGCGAGTGTTCGATAACTGCAGGCTTCACTGCCCTCCGCCAGAAAATTGTCACGTACCCAGATCTTCTGATTTTGAGATCAACGGTTTTTGCTTTAACTTCAGTCGGTGTAGGGATGTCTGCTGTGTAAATGGAATTCCCTATCCGAGCTGCTCTTTAGTTCCCAGCCTGAACCACATTCTGCAACCCTGGTCAGTGAGATACGTGAGACCAATGGGTAAGTATAGAGGTCTGGGGGCAGGAGAGGGTGGGGAGTGAAAGATGAAGCTTTGCAAATCACCCCAGATGTATGGATGGAGAAAAGATCCAAAGTGACCAAAAGTCAAAGGGTAATTGGAAGAAAAAAGGAAACCAATAAAGGTGAAATACTGAAATGTCTTTTTTTTTTTTTTTTTTAAGTCTTCTTGAGGCAAGGTCTGTGTAGAGCAAGCTGGCTTTGAACTCACTATGTAGCCCAGGCTGGCCTTGAACTTGCAGTGATCCTCCTGCCTCAGCCTCCCAGATGCTGAGATTACAGGCATGTACCCCCATGCCCAGCCTCTTGTTTGTTTTGTTTGAGACAGGGTCTTTGTAGTGAAGGCTGTCCTCAAACTTGCTTAATGTAGCCCAGGCTGGCCTTGAACTCGTGGCAATCCCCCTGCCTCAGCCTCTGGAGTACTAGGATTACAGATGTGCACCATCGTGCCTGGCATGAAATGTCTTCTGTTTTGGCCCCTGTTGCACACTGCATGCATCGAGCGTCTAGCATGCCTTTTCTTTTTATCTTTTTTTTAAATTTATTTTATTTTATTTTAAAAGGGAGTAAAATCAAACACAACAAAACAGAACAGAATGGGACATAAGAAAGCATAAACTTCAAAGCTAGACAACCAGAGATCTTCACTATCTGTCATATTGTCTCTTGTTTTCTTCCAAATGGTTGTCCTCATCTTTGCATATCTTTGCATCTTGCATCTTTGCTCA